>JAQQZZ010023986.1:0-11017 GCA_030265115.1 Mopalia vespertina | reverse complement strand
TTTAGTATTTTTAATATTCAACCAAAGTTTAAAAAGCGATTTTCTTGAAAAGTCATGTTTTGGACATTGGTACTTCTGGCTGTCAGCCGACGATATACAGAATGCAAATATATACGAACAAGCATTATCGTCTCCTCAATTGAGATTCAATGTCAGTCAGGTGGAAAAGCAAGTATAATTGAACCCATTCACTCCCCCAATGACTTGGTTAAAAATAAACCAAAACTATTAACATATACTATTTGCTTGATTTTCACAGTTTTTGTAGTCTAAAAGTAATATTAATTTATCTGAATTGTGTCTAAACTTGATGAGCATTAACATCTCTTTGATGGATTATCATTGTTGACAAGGGGGTGAATGAAAAACTGCCGTAAGGGTTTGAGACACCAAAAGAGTCACGATCACCTATGTCCATCGCCATCGGAGTTATAATACTACTTTCGACGGAATTAAGCCTTAAGGATAGTTGTTATATGTACTTAAGTCTTATGTCTGATAGCAGCTGTTAAATGGAAATATTAACGAGTGAAATCAAGTAAGTTTCGTTCAACACATTGTCTTCTTCGCTTGCAAACCAGTGAAGCATCTCGACAGTTCCCGCGCTCCGCAAGAGAGTTCGTGATTTCATCGGCAATGCAAGGTTAAAGCTTGCTGTTACATATCCCTGTATATTGTAATCCCAGCTTAGACTCATAAAAATCTGCATGTATAAGAACTTGATGTGTAAGATTAAGGTCCCCATTATTATTAAAGTTCTGTCTGACTAGCCATTTCCTTTGAGGGATGACCCGTACATTTCCCAATATAAAAAGGCTTTAGAAGATGCCAAATGAAGGTAAGGAACTCTGAATCAAACCTTTAACTTCACATGGGCTTAGACTTCTAAGTGTTCTTTCTGTTCGAAAAGCCCTAGATTGGTAAATAAATTGACATCCTCTAATGGAAAATGGTTCTCAGCTGTACTGTCATTGCAGTAAGATCATAGACTGCATTGACGGATACATGCATTCACAGATTCTACATGTTTAAGGATAAGTCTGACTATAGACTGCATGTGACGAACACCTGGATCTAAGGCCGAAGAATTCAGACTACAGTTTTTATTTTATTTTTAATGTCGGGCTTAAGCTCAATATCTCCCCATTGGGCGTTACATTCAGCTGATTCAGGTTTTACTAATTCAGTTCAAGGTCAGCAGGCTGTATCTCGTTTAGTTCAACCCGCATCATATAAACAAACAAATGAACAGCTTCAAAACCCAATTAAACAAACAAACAAATAAGCAAACAAGCAAATTCTTTAATAAATTACTCAGATTAGCGGTATCTAAGTTAATAATTAAGTTACTCTTTTCAAACTTGCCCGGGCGGTTGTGAGGGAGCTTCATGTTGTCTCGGTGCTCTCATAGTGAAGGGGCAACAGGAAGTCACTCTGTTCATCTTTGTTTTGTTTCCTGTATTTGTCTTATGTCTCCATTGTTACCAGTGGTTTCATTCACCCATTGGGCAATGGGCTGGCTTGCTGTCATATGAGTGAAATGACCTTTTAAATACGGCTGTTAACCAGTCAACAACAAATCAAACTTGCATACTGTATTCTTCTCTAAATCCTGGAATTGTTTACATTTCTGGATAAATTATGCAAATTGTAACCCGTAACTGTCTCAAATTAATTTTTTGTTCTAGCAATGTAACTACCTTAATCTTTAATAAAGGCTTTGACAACTTTCCAATACAGTACCTTTGTGATAAACAAATGTATAATGAGAGCAATAACGTGACTGTATTTATTAACTTTGTAAATTGTCAACCTTTGACCTGTAACACAAAAGTCCAATCCTTGATGTTCTTCTTGTACTAATCATTGCTTAGAAGTATGACTGACAATCTGTATACATT
Source organism: Mopalia vespertina (assembly GCA_030265115.1). NCBI lineage: Eukaryota > Metazoa > Mollusca > Polyplacophora > Chitonida > Mopaliidae > Mopalia > Mopalia vespertina. The sequence continues at coordinate 9,116 of JAQQZZ010023986.1, read as the reverse complement.
CTCATCAGTAAAATCAACAAAATTTCTGGCAAACTAGAATAAAAGATGGCCTCAAAGAAAATAAACAGCATAGTCATTTTTTTTCTGGGATGCTTGTTTGTGAATTTCAGTGGAGTTTATCTCAAGCACCTGCAAAGCTGTAGGTGTAGCCTCCACAGAAATCAATTTATGAAAGCTGGTTTCAGCTGACATGCAGTATTGAAAACAAAGCATCAGAGCCATTTGGACTACCTCTTGTTCTACTATGTGGATAATACATGAAGACCACAGGGGAAAAAATGCTGTGTCAAAAAATTCAAATTTTGCAGTTACACCCAGTAGTTGTGAGCTCAAAGCATTTCCTTTCCCTTACATAAACAATGTTTCCAAAAACAAATGTAGTCCTTATATAGCCAAGTATGAAAATAAAAATACATGTAGTCTCTTAAATTTGAATATCTCATTTCCTTATATTTGCAATTGTGTGACTACTGTTTCCCTATTAAACACCAATCAATCAAAATATCTCTTGTCTTATTTGAAAAACAGCAAAAACATAAGACACCAATTAACTGCACATTGACAGACAAATCTTAATTAATATCTAATATGATTATTTTCAGAAAAAGTTGATGGGTTTGAAGTTTTATCTGTAAACAGTTTTTGGAAAGATTTATTTTCACGTCATTTTATTGAGAGAGATGATGCCAAAGACGATAATAGAGATGACATGTTGTTTTATGTTAAAAAACTGGACAACCCAAAAGCTAAGCAACAAATGGTAAGTTGAGATACATGTGGGTGTGAATGAGTTTCTAATGATTTATGTGCCCGCTGTCTATGGCCTATGGGCAATCACATTTTATGTTTGTGTTAGTGTGTCTATTTTTTATGCTTCACCTTATAAGTGAAATACTCTTGATCATTGGATTAAAAAGCAATCAATCAATCAGTGGAAAGATTTGTGGAATGAGGCATAATAGTTTCATATTTTTGTATTTGTTTTAATTATTTCCCTATTCTGTTCTATTATTACACATTTGAGAAAGTATTGACAAATCCTGTACCAGACCGTTGAAGAAATTTTTGTTTTTATGATGATTATCTATGAACACTTTTTGACTATATGGAATTCTTTACAATTGTTTCCTGGCTTTATACTTGTATATTGTCTTATTTTATGTCAAAGTACACATGTACTAGAATCCAAGCTCCCTGTTGCCCTGGGGCTTTCAGAGCTAAGGGGCCACATGATTGTTTGTTTGTTTGATTAGGGTTTAACGTCGTACTCAAGGGTATTTCACTTATACTTCAAAGATGACCCTCTGAGAGCGTAACGTCAATTTGCAACAGAGATTATTAATTGTCTTAGGTCTCCCACACATTCAAAACATGGATGGCGTCAGTTGCTGATAGATTTAGCCATACTGCATGAAGTTTGTTATTTCTTTTGGATGAACATGGTAGTAATGCAACGGATAAATGATTATAAAACACAATCACTCATCTGTTCATATTTTAAAGCTTAAAATTAAGGTATGGCGGAAAGTGAATTAAAGGTTATTACATAGCCAAACAGGAGCTTTACCCAGAACAGTCAGCTGAATATTAGAAGACATTTTAGTATACTTAGCAAAGGTTGATGCAATTGAATTACCTATGTTACAGGTGGATATTGAGGTGTACCGCAGACAAGATAGCAAGAAACCAGACATGACAGATGGCACTGTAGACTGGGAAGAAACAGTCTACTTAAATATTATTTTACACCAGGTAACTGTCAGTGCTATAAAAGAACAATATTAGAGGATCGTGTAGCTCTTCAGTCATACTTAGAATACAGCTTATAGACATGTTTTCTTCTGGATGTGTTGTCAAACGATAATGTTTAGTATATTAATGCTGTCCAATATGAGTTCGATGGAATAACTATAGAATCTGAAATAAGCTTCTGAGGAGCATTTCTATAGAATGCAGTTCACGCCACAGCATAGGTAAAACACTGCTCAATGTGGTGTAAAACATTAATCAATCAATCTATAGAATCAATAGTCAATACATTGAGTTCTATAGGAGAGTATATTCTATAGAAAGCAATTTAAAGCATATAGGATTTACAGATCACTGTTTCTCTAGCATATTTCTCTATACTGCAGTTTTTTAATGTCAATTTTATTTTTAACATTTCTGGCGTGAATATATTTATTTTCTATATGTAACTCGTTGAGAGATATACATGTACGCCTGTTAGACTAAAGATTTAAATTAAAATGTTTTTTGTTGAGGTATTATAAATAAAGGTTTAAAACAATGACTTTATGACTCAGATTTTGTCTAGTTTCTGTCACTCGGTGTAACAACTCTTTCTGTTCCATTGAATAAGTCTAATACACTATTTTTAGCAGAAGTAACTCCTGTAAAAACCTTTTTTTTTACGTTAAACACATGTTATGCACATTATTATCATCTGTGATTTTAGTTTGAGTACACAGCTACAGTTGCCATATGTACGAGAACAAGCCAAAGGGAATTACAGATACTTAAAAAATTTACTCAGGCAAGTCATTTATTTTTTCTGATGATCGTTCGCATGCAAAATTGTACCAACATACAAAATAATGTTGTATTCGTATTTTGTAATAAAGCTGATAATTATGTATTCATCCCTATAAAAAATATTGCATCCTGGTTTCCCTATTAAATGATGACAAAGTTGAGCTTCAAAATATTGAGATCAAATTGTTTTTCATTCTTCAGGCTTAAAGGACTCTTGTACTATGCTAAAAATGTTATTGAGTTACAAACTTTTTATTGTTTGGAAGCATTTTCCTACATATATGACAATCGCTTTCTCTAGATTTATAAGATGTGTAATAATCATATAATGTAGGATTAATGTGGTTCTGTTTTATTTCTCTGTATAGCGTGTATATCCATCTCCTAGCAAACGACGAATGGACAGTAAAGGAACAGAAGAAGAAATGGCATATCCCAATATATATTTTGCAGTAGATAATTTTGAAGAGGTATATACTGTAATTTTGGAATTGGACAGTTTTTTTTTGAATAAAGTAAAGGAAATAGGCACAGGGATTACCTGACCTGAACAAATTGTTGATCATCAGCTAAAGACACAAGGTTTACCTATAGTTGATCCATAATATTGCCCGAAAAAGACCTAATTGCAGTTTTGTAATTTGTGGATAGTGAAATATTTCTCTGACCTGCAGGGCTCTCTGATTTTTGAAGAATGAAGCTGATTTGTTGCATAACTGTTTGTGCCTAATGGCACCGTATGTTAAACCACAATCAAACAAACAAACAAACAAACAAACCAGTCAAATATCGTTCACGGGATCAAGTCCGTCTGTTGACCATCAGGTATATGAGTGAGTCACACGATGTGGCTCTGGCAATCGCTGGGGTGGTTTTTACGATGTTTCCTCTCAGTTTTCCACCATAATGAGGCAAGGAACAGTGTGAAGTGGACAATCCGTCGTCATATAAGTGAAATACCCTTGAATACGACATTAAACCCCAATCAAACAAACAAATAAACCAGTCAAATATCAATATTGGAGCACAAGGTTTTGATTTTGTATGGAGAAATTACCGTAATTAGGATGCAAAACCCCAAACAACAGATATGGAAATAGTATCTTTCTTTCAATCATTAAAATCATTCTTTCAATCATCAAGCCAAGCTTTCTTTCAATCATCAAGCCAGCTTTCTTTCAATCATTAAGCCAGCTTTCTTTCAATCATCAAGCCAGCTTTCTTTCAATCATCAAGCCAGCTTTCTTTCAATCATCAAGCCAGCTTTCTTTCAATCATTAAGGTTTCAAGTTGTTACATCAGTTAATGTATAATGACAAAACAGTTACCTCATTTTAATGACTTCTACATAATAGTAATAATAAAATAACATGAATATTGATCTTCAGTGATGCTGTATCTTTTTGTAAGTTTTCGTGAAAGGGATTTGCTACATAATGTTGGACTTTTTTGAGGATAAAATAAATAAACTGCTAATTCGTTTCTTTGTTTTTGATATTCAGTGAGGTGTTTTCTTTTGTTTAAGATATTTAGTGAGATAATTGTGAGAGATAGTGAGATGGTTTGTGTGGAGTTGGTGGCATCAGACAGGGATGGAACCTTACAGGGTGTCTTATTTCTGGGCTCTATACGTTACGAAGCTTTACGGAATGTCTATGATGCTAGGGTAAGTAGCTGCATATTGTTTGTCATTAATATGCTAATTACTTGATGAGAGAGTTTGGTCGGAGCTTCATCTGCCCTGGTGCTGTCAAAGCGGAGAGGCAACACAAATCTTATGTGTTTTTTTGCTTCATTGTCCAAACATATTAATAAAATCTTATTTTCATCTGACAAAACCTGTGTTTTCAAAAGTATAAAAGTAATTTTTGATATTTAAAATAGATAAAAATCGATTTATATAAAAAAAGAAAAATATTATGCATTTATTTGTCAGAAACTTGATGTAGGCCTATGCATATGGGACAGAGGTCATTGTGCAATTCCATTACGGCTACATCACAACTTTTGATTTTAGACACTAACACCTCTAGCAGGAAGATCTTAATTAGCATGATATCTATTAATTGAAACATAATTGTTTGTTATAATTTAATACAATTAGCTTTATTCAATATCACTAATGACTACAACAGACACAAATACTTGACATGTGTTCCCTTTTCATGTCATTGTGCTGTCTTGACTTGTGTCATTGTTTGTTGTAAGTGACATCAAAGTTTATTTCCTTCAATCGTTTCTGGTGGATGGTTGGAGAGAGCTTCATGTTGCGCTGGTGCTCTCTGAGCTACAGGGGAACAGGAAGCCGATCTGTTTCTGGTGTCTGTATTGCATCCTGTTATTGTCCTGTATTTGTCCCATCTTGTCTTTGTTTGTTGCCAGTGGTGTCATGGGTGGTTTCCTTCAACCATTGGGCTGGCACCTGGTCATATAAGTGAAATACCCTTGAGTATGACGTTAAACCCCAATCAAACAAATCAATCGTTTTTGATATGGCTGGCATTTCACTACGTTTATGAATTTATATGCAGATAGCTCATTCATATGTGATGATACTACTGGTTACAGACATTTTTATGGGTTCAGTTCATGTTGAGTGACAAACATACACATCAAATGGGGACAGGTAAAATGTACACCTCAAGAAATTTATGGCGTGTTAAAGAAGAAATTTAGCATTCAAAGTGTGAAATAAAGAAACTCTAATAAATCTACTGTAATGCCCCTTAACTTAAAGCAAAGAATTAAAAAGGTAGAAACATGACTGCAACTTTAATGAAGAACACAAATTGGACCTTAAATCAACAATAGAGAATAATTCGGTCCATGATAATGGTTGTTTTTTTGTTTGATTAGAGTTTGACTTGAGGTTGTTTCACTCGTATGACAGTGTTCTAGCCCAATGGGCTGATGTCTAGGCAAATTTAATATTCTATATTAGTACCACTGATTCACAGGTTGTAAAATTGTTCCTGTGTGTATTTCCTTTGATTTGCTTGACCGGTGGCCTGTGATTATGTTGTGTTAGTTTACAAATCCAGACCCAGTTTATACATTCATATAATAACTAATAAACTTGATCCCAATCATGACGGACCCCTATTTGCACATTGATCATGTATTATATTATTACTCGAATGAAGAGGAGATTTGACTGGTATTATCTTGACAAGAACTCGGTTTCATAATCGTTTTTTTAATTCCTGATATTTATCAGCCAGTCAGAGACGGAAACAGTTTGCATTAACCGGAAAATAAACAATGGGCTCCAATCTAAATATATATATATCAATTGCTTCATGTTGATCAATTATTTAAAATGTCCTTCATTTCAAACAGCTGTATAATCTCAATTTCATTTATTTAAATGCATATACAGTATTTCCTTATGTTTATAAAAAAACATTAAATATCATTTAACATTAAATACATTGGTATATAAAGAACCTAAAAAAAATGTGTGGTGAATATCCACTTCAAGCTCATTTGTAATGCAATAGAATTGACTTGTCTTTTCAATGTATGCAGCAGAAGTCTCTTGTTGTTTGGTTAAATGCAATACATGCAGAGCTGTTTTAATGTTGAGTTATTTATTCTGATTGACAAACATGCCCTTTATATTCTATAAGCATTGATTGGCGGCAAAAGCTTATGCAATTATTATATACATTCTTACCTACATAACAGCAGGACCAAATGGTAATTTATTAGTTGGGGAGACAAAATACATATAACGTTTATAATCTCCATTAAATGTTTAAAATCATTATAATCTTCTCAGTGGGTGCGTTATCTGGTGCAATGCTCCAGGACTATTTTGTGCTTGGGGTGAAAGTTCCATACTGTTTAAGTAAACTTAACTCAATTTTCAAACCCAGTATTAAAAGCTACAGCTTAATACTTGTGTAGGTTTAAGACGAAAGTCGCCAAGCGGCGGGAAATATTCACCCATGGTTTGTTTATGACTGGACTATAATAAGCAGGGGACTCAGCGATGTTAAATGATACAAATATATACCCGTCCGACATTGTTAAAGAAAGTATTTAAATACCTTGGGCAGGAATACCAAACGCATCAGTCAACACAAATAGACGCATTGTGAGCTAGGAGTGGCTATCAAATGCCCACAGCCTGCTTTGCCGACTATCATGGCTATTTATTTTGACAGTTCAGTCTTGATGCATCTACAATGTACTATATTATTGAAATTTTGAGCGTATGCTCCTAGTTTTCTTTAATGTTCTTCATGACTTGATGTAGTACTTTTAAAAGGCCGTCCACGTTTAATATTTATAATTAGGATATTCACAGTACATCGACGTCCTTTCCTTCGGTTCCAATTTCTTAACGGGTTTCTGCGCTAAACACTTTGCGCTATGTACCTTATCATAGACGCCATGGAGTCACCAGGATTAAATACACACTAGATTAACAGGCAGCGCCGGATTTACCTATAGCAGACTGAAGCCTAGGGCCTCAAAATCTAGGGGGCCTCTAGCCAAGGTTTTGACTATTTTTTACACTGCGATTGTTTTTTCTTAGGTATGACTGGTACGGCTTCACAAGTGGAGTAGCCAAGGGCCTCTCTTCATCTAAATCCGGCTGTACAATTAAACGGAGTATTATTTTAACTGTTTCACTGACTAGCTGGAACTGACCACGCACTGAACATGCTCAAAGAAAAACCTTTCACGTTGTCCAGCCAGGGTCAATGAGAGCTGTTCATAGCTTCCCTCTGTGTGTATGTGTGTGATACACTAAGTTGCCCAAGCCGCAACGCCCATTATGAGCAAACGAATGGACACGCGGACAATTGCATCGAAGAGTGATCTACAGGTTAGTCATACAGAATCCCACACTAACATTGACTTACCAAATATGAATGTAACGGAATGATCGTCTGTGTTAATATTATTGACGTTTTTCGAAGGGTGTACGGACTTTTATGACTGTCCTGCAAACTCGTACTGAGCCGCAGGTGAAGGGGCTTGCAGGGCGGTCATAAAAGTCGGTACACCCTGAGAAAACGTCTATAACGAATTTATTTTCCGCCAAGCCGCAGTATGTGCGATTTTATTCACTTAGAAAGCACAAGAAAATAGGTTCTGCGGCGATAGATCTATGTTTGCGTTCCAAGTTTCCATCTGCTTTGTTACCTCGGTGATTATTTCGTATGATTTATAAATACTGGTCCCCGCTGCGGTTCTGGTGGAAACAACCCTTTATGCAAGCTGAACTATCTAACTATGACATAATTGCCATACCGGAATCTCGATTAGAGGGATCTGATGACAATACCTCAACATTTACCTCAATTGAAAAGGAAATGTCTTCATTGAGAACTGAAGTAATTCACGTAAATATACAGTATCAAACCTTGCAAATAGTGTGCAGAAATTGAACAAAACCTGATTATGACTAATGGAAACATGTCTAAGCTTGAAAAATTAGTACTCCGTGTCCATTGAGTGTTTATGTGTATATAACTGGCTGTACTGCTGAGGGTGTTTGTATACATACATACTAATTGCCCCATTTATAGATGTATAGGCCAGGTCGCGTGCGCTAACACAACTGTGTGTGTGTGTGTTTGAGAGGGGGGGGGGGGGTGTCAATATGCATGTAGGGTGGGGTCCCACGCACAATTGAAACTCCATCCCATAGACAAACCTGAAACCCGTCCCCGCGTCGTTCCGTCCACAACAATCTGCCCCATACACACCCTGAAAGCCGTCCTCTCGTCGTTCCGTCCACAACAGTGGATGTATACTAATAGCCCCAAACGTTGTGTATGTGGCGGCGCCACAAACTACTTGCCTCCAGTAGGACTCGTACTGATAGCCATTCACAAAAGTGTGAACGAAATCAATAATTCAGACATCATTAAAATTAAAACTCTCATTTAAACAGATCTTTTTAAAAACAATTTATGCAAACAATGATTGCACTTGTTTATTAAATTTATTGGGAGTAACCTAAAAAACAATCCGGAGTTCAATCAGTTACATTCATTACACAACCTGAATTTCGAAAAAACTATTGAATTTAAATACTTGTCAATAAATACATGGACATTTGAAGACAAAATCGCCATTTGATCCGTTTGAAAAAGATATTTGACATTTTTGTTTATTTGTGTCATTTTAAAATAAAATGAATCATAATATAACGTTATATTTAAAATCTTGTCCTTAAAGAGTCCTATTTTAAAATATATATATGTTATTAATATAATTGTCCTTTGAAAATAACCGCAAAAGTTAAGAAAAGATAGCTTTAGTTGAGGCCCGTTATGCAATACAAAAAAACATTAATGCAATAAGTATTGCATTACGGGTAGCATTTTCTTAATATCAATAATTACTCATGCTCATGTCACTTTGTTTTCTTTCTCTTTAACGGGGGTTTAATAATACTTCCACACGAGTATAACTTTAGTAAGCACAAACACTTAAAGCGATACTCCTCTCTGCAATAAGATGCATATATGTAAAACGGGCATTATTTCTTGTGTTGAATTATGCTCTCTTATTTTCTAATCGAGCTATATCCATTTTATAATTGGATCTTAAACATTGGG
>JAQQZZ010023964.1:0-11018 GCA_030265115.1 Mopalia vespertina | reverse complement strand
GAGCCGTGATAGTCTAGTGGTTAGGACTTCTCGTTGTGGCCGAGACAACCCAGGTTCGAATCCTGGTCACGGCAAAGTAATATTTTTTTTCGTTTAATGTTCCACTTATGAGAATACGCCCTGTTCTTTCTAGTTGTGGTCTTTATGTTTCCAGAGATTTATATTTTTAACTATTTTGTAAACACATATTCACTTGATCGCTAGGCAACTTCGTATTGGCTACAGCTCGGAAGTTTAATACAACTTGGCATTCATATAGCACTTATCGCTCATAAAATATTCGTATGCATTTTCAAACTTCTCACTTGATAGTTAAATGCTTAATTTCTTAACAAATTAGATAAAATCGTGCTGGAAAAGAATGGCATAGTATTTCCATTGCCAATTAACGATTTCTTGCAATGCCTAACGATTTAACAATAATTGTATCTTTCAGTATTTTCTTCGGGGGTCGGAAAAGAATTTCAATAATTTGCCACATTGACGTATTTTTAAGCTGTGCTATTGCTCATCAATAATAATCGATCTAAGCACTATTGGAGTAGGAGCCGTGATAGTTTAGTGGTTAGGACTTTTCGTTGTGGCCGAGACAACCCAGGTTCGAATCCTGGTCACGGATTTTTTTCGCTTAATGCACCACTTATGAGAATACGCCCTGTTCTTTCTAGTTGTGGTCTTTATATTTCCAGAGATTTACATTTTTAAATATTTTGTAAACACATATTCAGCTGACCTCTATTGCCCCTTCGTTTTGGCTATTGCTCTGAAGAAAAATACAACTTGGCAATCGTATAGCACTTATCGCTCATAAAACATTCGTATGCATTTTCAAACTTCATACTAGATAAAATCGTGCTGGAAAAAGAGTGGCATAGTATTTTCGTTGCCAATTACCGATTTCTTGAAATGCCTAACGATTATTCAAATAGCATTTACCTCTTTCAAAATGGTGTGCGGATTTATTACAGAATTTGCCTTGATCTTCCTACAATTTTCTGACAAATCGGTTGCGTAATAGTTTCAATCTAATACAAATGTTGTATCATCCTGTGGTAGTGGCAAGAACTGTTTCCAGACAGGGACCAAATACCAGACGAACAACAACATCAACAACAGGATAAATATACTGCGGGTTATGCCAGACTGTGTTGTGTGTTACATTCCCGCTACAGAACAAGTAACATTGCTGTCCAAATCAATCCGTACCTTGGAAAGGCGATGCATATTGATATAAATTCATCTGGAAGGAACGGAGTTTCCTGACAGCTGGTACCGTATAAGCTGTATTTAAGTATGTCTAGGAGTATTTTGACAGACAGAAGACGGACTAAACGAGTAATTGAATGTTTCTTCGTTGATGACTTAAAGTAATAATGATGACATAATACAGTATATTTTTTTCTATTATGTGGGCGTAGTTCATCATTACAAATTACCATACTGAGTAGATGTTATTGAAATCAAATATAAGATCTAAATCATTTGTTATTCTCGCACTAATCTGCTGTGCCGGTCTGAAAATATATGTGACCGATGGCTTAGATGTCATCGCTAATAACTACGTTGGTAAAGACATTTGATAAAAGAAATGAACCTTAATATCATTTTTCAGTCACAAAACTTTTTTATATAAAAAAAAAAAAAAGCCCCCCCCCCCCCCCCCCCCCCCTCTCCCCAACCCACACACACACAATACAGTGAAAGTGATATTCGTTGAATAGATGTACTTGCCATTGTTCCTCGAAAGAATACTCTTATCCAGTAACTCATTCTTATCGTTCGTATCAAGTCCAATCAATACACTCATAGCTCTAAAAATAATATCACCAGCTCCTTGTAGTGGAGATCGTATTATCTCTGGGAAGTTATGAAAAATATCTTTAGCATCGTCTAGTATTAGATTGTATTGGCTCAATCACATTGGCAGACTTCACAGATTTTATTGTGAATTGTTCCCGAAATACATGTGTTTGGTAAAATGATTTTCTCACAGTTTACGAAATAAATCTTCTCTGGGATTGGACACAGCATTAGTTTACCATACACGGGTGTAGTGCTGCACTGCTAACATTTGATGACATCCATTACGTTTGGCTTTTCACCTCAAAAATGTTAATTTACTGTTGAAAATAAAAAGACAAAATACATTAAAAATAAACAAAACAATTGGTGAGCTCTTACAAAAAAGTAAGTCTTGTGATTTATTATGAAATGGTAGCATTTGAATTGAAATCTCTCATAAACGAGATTTATGTGATGACGAGATAAATACCATGCTGCTACAATTCACTGCAGGGTTACCCTTGCACACAGGCAGTATTGCGGATGTTATCCTTGGAATTGCCAACACCAATGTTTATGATTTTCGAATTGTTTTATGAAAGAGAAGAGAACTGATGTTATAAAAGTATCAATGCGTGCATACACAAATCCAGCTTGGTCAGAATCTCAGACATTCGAAGTCAATGGATTACTAATGTCGACGTTTAACCTCCGTGGTAAGTGGTGTAGACGGCTTAATCAGAAACTGGTTTGAAGTAATATTCGCCAGATTATCTAAAATTGTGCCGTCGTCGTCTTACAAATGACAACTGTTAATATACAGCGGGACTACATGACGTCGTACACCTGCATATCGATGCAATTCGTTTTTGTTACTGGGAAATTTAATTAGTCTAAAATAAACATTCTGTTCATTGGTATTTTTATCCAAATTACACATTTATACCGGTTTTAAGAAGCTGGATTTGTTAAGTAAGTGTGGAAGACGTAATTCACTGGAGCAAACGCGATGACGCATGTTTATCCCAAAGTGGCTGCCTGCGTTAAAAAGCTGCATGGGTAATACTTTACGGTCACAAAGTGTTATGGAACAAGTCCGGTAAAACAAATATCATCGTCAATAGACTATTTAGCTTTCTTATTTTTGCAAATTAAGTCCATTGATGCATTTGAAAGGTTGTAAGTATGAAAAAACATTAATTGGAGGGGTCATCACCATTTCAATACCACGTTCATTTATACATCAATTTAATGATACTGCTTACAAAATGTCGCAACGTGTTATTACGACAAACGTAATACAAACACTTGTTCACTCGTGAGTTGTAATGTTGGACAACCTTTGTGGTTTCTACACAGCAAGCAGTCATTTTGACTGAATCTAAAATGAATCAGACAGTATACTCTCATTAAATCCGTGGATCCAAGGATCAGGTGAGAATACACTGTGGAGACCTGGCATACCGACCTAGAATTAGAGGATAATCAGGTATCGCCTGCCTTGGGGGTGTCAATGGCATTGCCTGATATCTTACAACGGCATAATCACGTTCCTGCAAAGATTGCAATATACCACAGTCACTTTATTCAGTGAACTTACCATGAAGCTTGTGTCATGTTAAATAAACAATTTATTTGATTGAGGATTACCGTTGTACCTACGGGCATTTTACTTATGTGACCACGGATTGTCCACTTTTTATTCTGTCTTGTTAAAATATGGCAGACAAGCGGAAACATCATAAAAGCCAGAGCAGTGATTGTCTGATCCACCTCGTATTGACTCCCTATAATGTTCATACATGGAGGATGTCAGCCGCCTGGCACACTAACCGCTGAACCACGGCACTGTTACATAAATAGATGTGGGAATAATCAAAGGTTTGATAACTGCAAACACCTCCACAACCCCCAGGTATATAAATAATCTATGTCTAGTCGTTTACTTGTATTTCCCCAACCCAATACGTGGACGCCGGAAGCCAGATAATTCACGTCGTGACCTGTCGTTACAATTCAATTTCTCGATGATCCTTAGAGCGATTATTCTCCCACCAGACAGAACGGAGTCGGTGACAAACTGAATGTGTCAAAATATCTTGATCAAACTATCACTTGATTTCCAGAGAGTATCGATGTCAGGAAACTGGTTCAACTGGAATCGCTGACTGACTACTACACAGTCACTGTATCCGGACGACCAGAGTCGAATGTAGCTGTTGTTGGTTTATAAAACCATGTAAAATAGTAAAACATAATAGAAGACCGTATACTTGGGACTTTTTACCAGCCTTAAAACGATAGCCAGTTAAACGTTTCACTTTCAACAAATCTCAAGTTGCTTTGGCTAATTCCTTTTAATTATTATATCATCTGTTAGCCTTTTTCCCGCGGCGTCGCTCGCAAATAGTCAGCGGATCGGTATGTGCCTTCTGATATGCTAGATCTCTAATGGGCCATTCACCGATTTCTTTCTTGCATAGCAAACAATATATGTAACCTAAATCCATACTTGTTAGTTAAATGGGGAAAATAATCAAAACAAATTTCTTTTGGAATGAGAAAGTAGCGGTCTGTTGGATATTGTTATCGGATTGCTTGAAATGCTGACCCACTTGAAGGTTATTTCACGGACACCACAACATGCCAGTGTAACTTCTGCGCGCCTCTGGCAAATATGACACGGTACAACAGTATGTGCAGTGAGACAAACACTAGAATTTACACTGAAAGAAAAAACAAACAAATCGTGTTTAATTTGCCCCTGAAGTTGACTGGCCACAGGCCACAAGAAATCCCGTCTATCCAACCGCAAATGAAATTGAAAGAGAAACAGTATAATTAGATAACAGCCAGTTTAATGGCTTTGTTAGATTCGACGATGTCATAGAATCGTTTATGGTTTAATGTCACTAATGGACAATTTGTCCAATTCTTATTAAGTCCTCCCTAATAAGAAAACTTCCACCCACATACCGAGACAATCTGTTTAATTGATGTATTGTGCTACACTGTTTTGTGATCATTATGTTTGTTATTTCTTCCATAAGGACTTCAAACAATACAATTTGTCGAAAGCTCGTGAAATACAATTCATACTGTTCTAAATTGTTGAAATCTTACGTTTTATGTGTGATCTTTGTAGATACATATTTGTGTATTGTTTATCAGACATTTTTATTGATTAGTGTTTTAAGTCACATTCATTATGCTTTGGTGTGAACATATTGCCAATTTATTTATATTAAATAATTTCTATTTCAAGATTATTCCCAACAGTAGCACTCTTGGCATTAAACATAAAGGAGAAAACAAATTGAACTGAAACGGACATACATAAGTGTTTAAATATTTGTAAATATTACCGAGACTGTCCACAGGATCAACCAATATGTGTTCGATGTCGTATACACACATGTTAAATCCTTTGGAGGGATTTTAATTTCATCGAAAAGTAATAATGACTGTGTTAGAATCACCTTGTCCAATGACGACATTCCAAAAAGTTTGTATTCATCGTATTCATTGTTACGTGGAAAATTTTTACAAATCAAGTTTGAAATTAAAACATTTTTTTATAGAAAGACATCACGAATAGATCAGCTTCGTGTTGTACCTTACATCTAAGAGTATCAGGACACCAGGAAGCTCCCTCCCAACCACCCACGCAATGACATAACATTTTCTAGCAGAACAAAACATTTGCCATTTTATGGTTTGGTTTGTGCGACTTTTCTATTGGAGTACACGTAAATATTGCGTTTATCAGTATTTAGGTGTGTGTTTTTAGGTTATCGTCAGACTAGTCGTGGGTCTGTTGAACTCCGGAAAGGCAAAACTGTACAATATTAACCTTCCCCAACAAGGTTCAATCAAAATAAAGGGTTGTCGTTTGTCATTATTTCTTTAAGCTGTTCCGAAGAAGCTCGATGTTACAGCGTTTGTGCTACACATTTACAGCCTTTTATCATCGACACACAAAATCTAAAAAGTAACACATGACCTATAAACAATAGTAAGGATAACAAAACAAGGCAGCAGAATGGAAATGCCATGCAAACAACTTACGAAAATAGCATTTAATACGTCCAAATACACATATATATATATTATTATTTTATTCTGCAGAAGGAAAATTTGGCTTGCGTCCACCAGAATTAGAACTCTGGTAAGAAAACATGTGTTTTTTTATTCAACCAAATCCCTCTTAATAATGTTTTTGGCTCCTATCGATTTCGTGCAACAGTTTTGATCAGTTACAGAGATCTAAGAAAGTATTTGGAATATCTGTAAATATTTGGTTAGAAATACCCAGCATTCGCAACTGTTTGAAGCTTGAGGCACATGCATGTACCGTTTTTAGTCTGCCGATGTTAAGCGGAAGAATACACGCCTTTTTTCTAAAACTATGTTTCTCTCGTTGGGACTCGTAGCTGTTGTCCAAATATATATGATGGTCAAGACGGATATTTAATGGCAAATATCTACATCCCTAACAAATTCATTTCAACGCAGTCACATTTAAGTTTTCTCAATGTATGAATACATAGTCCAATAGATTGAGAACCGTATTATGGCATGCTCCTCAAAGCCTGAGTTGATCTCGCGGTGATCACCAGATTAAGTCTTGAACATGACCTTTAAGATCAAGTTATTAAACGTCTGACGCACAATTCCATGAATGCATTCGTCACAATAAGACTGTATAGCAGTGAAAATCATGGCAACAGCCTCGACTGATGGTAATTGTAGTATAATAGTCCGCGATCATTGCGGTGAAATATCACAGTTCAGAAGACTAGTGTGAAGACCCCAGGGAACACATCAAAGCGTAATGAAGGCTGTCATTTGGAAAGAAAGAAAGAATCCCACTTAATACCTTATACTCTTTAGAATTTGTTAGATAAGAAGAAATAAATGTGATATTAATAACATATAGCCTACATTACAGATCAGTGTCAGTAGGTTTCAAAGTGTTAAAAATGCGGGTCACCTCATTTCTTATAAAGAAAGTTCATTTATATGGAAGTTTTTTTGATCCAAGAATGAAATAACACGGAACGTTAACATTAGACATTTAAGCAGAAAGTACATCGTGTAAAGACCGGTCAGTACAAAACACTTCCGTTTTGTTTGAACCCCTTATACAATTGGGTTTGGAATTTTTTAAGTAGTTCCCAAACTAGATTTATTGGAATTTAGGCCTTCGTCACCATAATACTGAGGTTACTGGTTCGTTCAAAGCCTAAGACTAAAAAAGATGTACCGCCAAGTATATATAATCTTTTGAGACACATCCAAACCCTGGAGTTTTAAATGACTGAACTTTATTCAGTCAGTGAATAGCTCTCAGTGCGTGATCTTGAAGTTGTTAATAAATGACATTGTCTCTTTTTAACTGTTGTGCATTTTTGTTTATACGGGATATGGGGACTTTGTCCGGATCACACCCTACCTTGTTTCATGAAAGCATTTCTTTCAGTGACTGGTATTCTCTAGTTTGGACAACATGAAGCCATTCTGCATATTCGCCAAGGAATACGGTTTACCATAATACAGCCGATCATCCTCTATGTGCAAATAACACATCAGGATTTCTTCACGCATACAGAGTTATATCCTTGCAGTGTCATATAACACTTTTGCCTGTCCTCTCTGAACTTTAACCGGGTACGTTTTGGGTGGCAATTGCTCACTTCAGTTTGATGGAAGACCACAGAGTAAATTGAACTAATCCAAAAACGCGAAAATGGGGTGATGACTTTTGTTCAACAGCAGTAGAAAATTAGGAAAAGTCGTATTTTTCATTATCTTTTAATTAACCATGTATGAGCTGTTGGTCGACAACATTGTGAAGATTCAGGAAAAAAAAACAAAAAAAAAACAAACAAACAAAATTTAAAAAAACCAATGACACGTTCCCAGGATACACCATGTGAGGACAGAATATTATTTACTTAATAGACTCGTGGCTAAAAAGCTATATGGTTGTTTAAGCTCCCCCCTCTCCATCTCTCCACCTCTTCACCCCCCCCCCCACCTCCCCCCCCCACCTCTTCACCCCACCTCTTCCACCACCACCCCATCGGCCTAAAAATCGTAAAGTGTTTCAGAATGAGATAAATATTGTATTATCTTCATCCAGTGTCAGTTGAACACAGCATGGACAGTCTAAGCTCGAAACAGGGTTAGCTAAAGGGCCCAATAACAATGCGGCCATAACCCAATAACGACACTCCGAGCATCGAGACTATCCTGAGTACTCATGACGGATTTGATATTGCGTGTTCGACGTTAATCGAAGCTCATTTTTTCTCGGTTTCTATATATATGGCTCCCTTCAGATGACATAAAAACATTACGTTCAACTGAACTGATAATAACGATGACAGATGTGAAAAACGTGTCTAGATTTGGCTCAATTTTGGCAGGGTAATAGTTAATTGTATATCACCGGATCGACTGCAATAAGAGTAACTGCGTTAAACGCACACTTTTTGTGTTCTGACCTTTTACAGAATAGTGTATATCCGATATGATAATATATGCCATTAAACACCTCTCCAAAAAGCATTTCTCTATGGACATAATAACACTAGGATCAGAATATAGTCATTGACAATACTGTGGGAGGAATATTTAATACTTATGTTTTATGGCTCTTGTGATCTTGTTGGGGAGAGGTATATGACGGCAGTGACTTCCAACAGTAGTTGCCGCACTCACACATAATGCATTCGGTGCGCGTTCTAGTGGGCAGCATTTAAAAAAAGAGTAGACACATATTTGTTTCATTGGGGTTAAACACCATATTTAACTCCGTGCTAGCCACCCTCGATGTCTAGCACTGCCCCACAAGAACACACGACAGGACAAGCACATGTCGCAAAAGTCAATGCAGATCGACACAGGATTGCCATTTTGCTCTGAGATCACGAGCTCAAGCTCTCTTGAACGTACCGTAATTAAATACTGTTGGCTCATTCCTCACCTTGATGGAATGTTTTTTTAACTAAATGGGAAGATGGGAACAACAAGATGGCTTTCCTTAAATTACAACTGTCATGGATGCGTGAAAGTTAAACACAATATTTAACTGCTTCTGTTAAATAGGTCCGCGACCGTGGCTTAGTGGATATCCTGTCCTACTTCGATGTATCGCTCACGGGATCGTCTCTCGACCATCTGGTATATGAGTTAGCCAGACGATGTGGCTCCGGCAATCGCAGGGGTGGTTTTTACGAGGTTTCCTCTCGGTTTTCCACCGTAATTAAGCTATGAACAGTGTGAAGGACAATCTGTCGTCATATAAGTGAAATACTCTTGAGTACGACGTTAAACACCAATCAAACAAATAAACATGTAAATTTGGTGAAGATTGGTGACAGACACTGGTCTGTAATAGAGCACGTAACTTTCGTAGTATTCAACTTCGCTTCCGGGAACCTTTTTTAATACCGATCTTTCAGAATTGTTTTGCGTGTTGCCGCTGGATGCAGCTGTAGGACTGGAACCAAAATCTGAACCAAAAAATAATTAGCACTCCACAGATGAAAATGATGCAGCAACCATGTGTCCGAAAGTTTAGTCGGCGTGCAGTGGATGAAATACTTTAGGTGTGTGTTCACATAATCTGCCTCCATCACGGGAATATGTCCTTAAACTCAACCCGTAATTTTATTCATGGTTAGTGGTGTTATCAATTAATTTGAGAAACTATGTAATTTTTTTAAATGAAAATGACTTAAAACAGTAGTTTGGTTAACATCTTTTAATAAGCTCGCACCACCAAAAAAAAAGGCATGCATTGATCATGATGCGGAGAAATCATTATTTTGATGTCAAATGTCAGTGGTGTTATCAGTCAATGGTGTAACAAAAAGTTACGTGACACAATTGACAAAACAATCCCGTCATTGACAAGACTATACCATCATAGGCAGGAAAGGTTATTTTAAGTGGGAGGAGCCCGGAGGACTATTGCCTGATGAATGGGTAGGACTACTGATTGACAGCAGTACTCTATGTTATATGGGTACATTTTAAACATTACCAGAGCCTACTGATGTGGTCTGTCAATGGTGTTATGATAGTCTGTGGTGTTACATAGACATATACGTCAGTGGTGTTATGATAGTCAGTGGTGTTACCCATGTTTTTTTTTCCATTTTTGCTATTAAAGACGAACTATACTATCGAACTTTATTCCATCAGCTCTGGTGAAATTAATAAGACTCCTAGTACTGATGAAACACAGATATAAGTTGAACCGTATCTCACTTAGGCTACATGTTAGGGGTGACAACAGCTACCATTTTGTTTTAGCATATATAACTAATTTAAAAAAGCTGATAGAATAATTAACATTGGTAACATAACTAAGATCTTGTGAATCTATTTGTTAATTTAATAATTCCATCAGTGAGTCTGTAGGACATAAAAGTATTGTGTAACATCACTGACATTAAATTTGTAAACGGCAACTTTGTTTTATTTTTGTCGAAAATTTGTGTTGAATTTAAGGTCTCTTTTTTCTTTGGTCTGTTTTCTCTATCATTGTGTTAGTTGATATTTTGAAAATTGCGAGGAACAGACTCTAACACTGTTTGCATGTGACGGTTGAGCGAAGTCTTAGGTTTGATGAAGTCGTCTGCTGTTTATCTACTTTAAACAAAAAAGAAGCACATTCACATCCAGGTACGCACACCTTATGTGTAAACAACCTTCGAATAATCTAAAGGAAAGAGGCCAACGTTCTTACAGTGATATAGCAAAAATAATGAAATATCACTCATTTTATTTGGAGTGACACCTTTCCCAGGCCAAGGGCCAGTATATTTCCCTTTAAAGAAATGATAATGTCAATTACGGTTGTAGACATCACATGTTTAAATGTAATTATGTCGATTACATAGAAGCTCACTAACTATTGTTGAGTCTTGGTTAGTTTTGACTTTCTTCAATTCGGCCGATAAAGTTATGAACGAATATTGGACCCTACATAACGTAAAGTATATATAACTGCAATCGATCCATTCAATGTGATCTATAACAAATTAAGACATGTAAATTTACTGCATTTAAATTAAAAAAAAGGAATTTGATAATTGGCTTAATTACCGATTTAATTGTTAAACTGGTAAAACATGCAGACAGTCCCCAGAATTGAAAAATAGATCATTTTATTTATAGCTCTCCTACAAATGCAAAAGGAGGCCGACAGCAAATAAGAAGAG
>JAQQZZ010023963.1:0-17125 GCA_030265115.1 Mopalia vespertina | reverse complement strand
ATGTTAGAGATGGATTTGTCTGCGCTATTTAATATGTTAGAGATGGATTTGTCTGCGCTATTTAATATGTTAGAGATGGATTTGTCTGCGCTATTTAATATGTTAGAGATAGATTTCTCTGCGCTATTTAATATGTTAGAGATGGATTTGTCTGCGCTATTTAATATGTTAGAGGTGGATTTGTCTGCGCTATTTAATATGTTAGAGATGGATTTGTCTGCGCTATTTAATATGTTGGAGACGGATACAATGTATGTCTAGGCTAATGTTGTCAGACACTCAGTATAACACTCTATATTTATATAATAATACTTTGCATACTTTGTTTGTTTGTTTGTTTGTTTGATTGGGTTTTAACGCTGTACTTGAGGTTATTTCACTCACATGACAGCATGCTAACCTAATGGCTGAAGGAAACCACCCTCGATACCATTGGCAACAAACAAAAACAAGACAGGACAAATACAGGACAATGAAAGGACATAATGGAAATACATCACAAAGCAGTTCAGCTTGATGTTGCCGTATAGCCCTGAGAGCACCAGGGCAACAGGAAGTTCCTTCCCATCCCTCCACTAGAAATGTAAGGAGTATGGTTTTTGTTTTCTTTTGGTAAGATAATTATTTCATTTTTTTGTATTCTTTCAATTGACTAAATTGTCCCAATATGCGACACCCCTCAACCATTTCTTGTGTGTTTTATGCTTTATGTGCTTTATTACATTTTGCATGTGTTCAATTGTAATTGTCTTGTATGAAATTTAATTTTTATTTAAAAATAACTTTGAATTAATTTGCTATCAATTCAATGAGAAAACACTGTAAATAGTTAATACATGCCACAAAATCAATAATCATACATGTATTTCCCATCCCAAAACTAAAATAAAACAGCCCTTGCAATACATTAAATAATATATACATGTAAATGATGCCATGGCAACAGGACATGCCATTCCAAAATCGGTTGGATAACTTAAGTTTTAAACAAAATGTTAAAATAAGCAAATTATAATTGTAAGACTACAATGTAAAATGTTACTAAAACCATGCAATGCAGACAAGTGTGCAAAACTGTGAAAATTTGCAACAACAACAAAAGTATACTAATAAATCTAGTAGGCATATTAATAAGTGTGTTAATTATATGAAAAAGTCAAGCAAAATTGAAAGGTTGTCAGTTTCTGTCAAAACATAATTCAAAAAGTAATTTTCCAGGAGTAATCACCTGTACATTACACATTAAGGTATTAAGACTAAAATGTGAATCTGTGTCTGACAAACTTTCACTGCTAGCTCTGAATCACATGATATTAGTAAGGCAGATGATTGGCTGGTGGTTGTTATAACAACCTGAGACTTTCGCCATGAATTACTGTGATAATGAAATAGGCAATTATTAATGACGTTAATATCAGTTGGAAAAAAATCCAGTTAAAACATTTCACTTCAAAATTCAAAACTAGTTATTGAATTATTAAGAAAATCAGCTGATACTGACATTTAATTTTTACAATTAATAAAAAAATTAATCAACGAATGACTGGCAAATTGTGTTGTCTATTGAAATATTTCCAGACAATGTATATTTATATTAACATTAATTTATAAAATTTGCAAAATGAAATGTTGTTAACATCCATTTGAATATAATATCACTGGAAAATGTGTTAGAAATTAAAAAAAAAAATCCTTAGACGTATAAAGTTTGCGCATTCAGGGGTCATAATATGCAGAGACACTTAGATCTTGGCCAAAAGGCAGAGAAGCGATATCAGGAAAAATAGAAATTGAGAGTCAGTTCAATGCAACTGATGTAATATCCAATTTTGCAAATGTCGTATGATGGTATCACAATCGATATCGGGAAATTTGTTTCTACTAATTGTCATGACACCCAGCATTGAAAGCCTATGTAGTCATGACGACTAAATTGAAAACAAGCTAAACATGCTTTTTAAGATGATGATAAATTATTTTCTGGATGTTTTGGAATGAGATTATGGACCAGTCAAATATTAAATGTGAGATTGTAACTTATATCATTGACCTACACAACCAAGTGAACTATGGGAAATTTGACCCCTGATATTGCAAACCTTTCAAAAGCAATTTCAAATATAATGGAAGGAAAAAATAAAATAGACTGAAAAATGTATGAATCCTCAATAGTATAAAAGCATAAAAAATGTATACAATTTTATTTCGTAGTGTTTCCTAAACCAATATTTTCATTAGTTAGAATATAAAAGCTAAAGCCTCAACAACAAATGCTTTCAGTGGATGTTTTGGCTTGTTTGTTTGATTGGGTTTTATCGTCCTACTCAAGGGTATTTCACTTATACGACGACAGATGGATGTTTTGGCAAACAGTTTCTAGAGCAGTTTCCATAGGTAAGGAAAGAAAAGCAAGATGAAATATGATTGTTTGAATAAATATTGCCACTCCCACAGAAATATTGCTGCATTTCATTGAATTGAATTGGTGAATCTGCAGCAACTTAATAAAACTGCTGTGATTGGTTTAATTTTAGGCGTACCCTTGAAGCTGTTTTCAGAAGCTAAAGAGCAGTATTAGTACTTTGAAAATGTTTAATGCTTCTACACTGCTGGTGTTAAAAAAATCTAAACTGTACGAATCAAGAGAAAGAATATCTGAAAAGGGAGACTACATGTATTTGATAATATTTTCTGTAAAATAACACATACATGTAGCCTGATTATCTGCATAAATGGTGTTAAAAAAACTAGAAGTAAGAATAGAAATACATGTTCACAAAATCAGAAATTACGAAAGTCTATTATTTTTATACAGCTTACCTCGCAGAATATAGTCGAAGGCCTGAAGCGTTTCACGGCGACCATACCAAACTTCCATCTCATCAAATGTTGCATCTGCGTAAGCGAATCTCCCAGTGGAATCACCAGTATTTGCTCTGCCGAGATAGACATTCCCAACTTCACCAGAAAGTTCTCTGATAGAGGGATCTCGCTCTGATTTCGCTAGTTTATAATTAATATAGACATTCAATCCGTGGTCAGGATGCCAAGAGAGTTCCACAAAGTACCAGGTTCCGGCTCTGAACCAGTCGGCACGAGGGATCGCAACTCGCCATTTTTTCCCTGGCTGATTAACGGTAAAAATTATATGTCGATCTCTATGGAAGATCTGAATGCCATTGTTACCAGAAGAAAAATAATACATATCGTTTTCAAAGTTTTGGAAGTTTATCCAGAATGCAACAGTGATACCATGGTTACACAGTGCTAAATTTCCTAAACATTTGTCTTCATGTTCACCCATATCAACATATTGCCCTTTGCCATTAAGCCTCAGAGCATTACCCACAAGCCCTGACACAATTCTAGGGTTACCCATTACGGGCAGTCTCAAGGTGGGATGGACAAGACGATTGTTGCGAATCTCCTCCATGCTTAACAGATAGTTCATTGGTTCACCTATAAAGAAACAAATATATATGTTATTGTAGAGAAAAAGTCTCCCTTGCGACCACTGGAATTTCCTGCGAGAGGCAGCGATCTTTCCAGCAATGAAATTACATGTACTATCTTACCCAATTTTTCTTGGCCTGGATATATTTAGATTTGACTGTCAAACACTGTATACATGTAGTCTATTTATTCTCCATGATTTGGCCCTTTTTGAAAACTCCCAATCAATTGATCGATTGAATGCCTTTAAATTGGTGTTTAAAGGTATTTCACTTATATGAGGATGTTGTACTTCCAAAGATTTAACAACAATACATGTTTGATGCCTCATAGGCATTTAGTTGATTAGCATCTACTGGTGTTGATTTGATTCCCAAATGGGTTCGACCTCAGAATAATTTAACAAACTGAGTGCATGTATAATGTAAGTGTTATCCCCAAATTATGCTTGTTTGATTTGGGTTAACAAATACAGGATAATAATACAAAGACATCACAAACAGATCGGCTCCATGTTGCCCTTAGCTCTGAGAGCAACAGGAAGCTCCCTCCAAGCCCAAAATGATGAAAATACTGAGATACTGAAGGACATACCTCTTTGGATATAATCATGGGCTAACAGGTGCTCTCTGGTGCTGTACCAATACTCCAAATCATCAAATGTAGCATTCGCATAAACTGCAGAATTCATATCTGTATTTCCACGACCGATGTAAAAATGATTCATGCGTGGATTCAACACATCACTTCTTGATAGACTTCTCGGTACTCCGCGTTTGGATTCACCAATGAGCTGCTGATTGGAGAAAAGTTGTAATCCAGTCTCTGCATGCCATGAAAACTCCAAGAAGTGCCACTTATTGGCCATCACCATGGGAACGGAAACTGTCCATTGTCGTGTTGACGTTGTTGCTGTGACATGCAAACGCCCTCTGCTATATCTCAAACTAAATCCGTTCAGACCGTTTGATAAATAGTACATTTCATCTGCGAGGTCACCCGGCCTCAACCAAAACGCCTGCATGGCTCCATTCACGCAGTAGTCCAAATTTCCAAGACATTTGCCTTTGTGCTCCCCAATATCTGCAGTTTGTGAATTTCCGTCTAGTGACAAAGCCCGGCCGATTTTCCCCCTGACTAATTTGGGGCTTCCGTATGTGTTGATCAGGTATGCTGGGTGAGTAACTCTACTTCCCCTCATCTCATCAAAGTCAAAATAATGATTAGTAGGTTTCCCTGCATAAAAATAAATAAAAAGTGAACATGATTTCTTTAGATACACATGAACTATTTAAGTTAGATGATTATTAAGAATTTGCTTGATCTTCCTCGAGTCACTTTAACCAATACATTAATACAGTACACTGGATCCTTAAGTAAGCCAAAACAAATTAACTTCGTTACCTTGACATTATTTGTTTGATTGGTTTTCAAGGGTATTTCAATCGCTTGTCCATTTTTCTCTCTACTTGATTACGGGCAAAAAATTGAGAAGGACCTTCCTAAAAATCCCCCCTGGGATTGATGGAGCCACCTTCCTATACCTGATGTCAACAAGGTGACTCCCTCCTATACCTGAGGTCAACAAGGTGACTCCCTTCTATACCTGAGGTCAACAAGGTGACTCCCTCCTATACCTGGGGTCAACAAGGTGACTCCCTCCTATACCTGAGGCCAACAAGGTGACTCCCTCCTATATCTGAGGTCAACAAGGTGACTCCCTCCTATACATGAGGTCAACAAGGTGACTCCCTCCTATACATGAGGTCGACAAGGTGACTCCCTCCTATATTTGTGACGTACTTTAAAACCAGGTTCTTACCTCTTTGAATGAAACCAATAGAAATCAGAGTCTCTCTGTCTGCGTAAAAAATGTCAAATTCGTCGACTGCAGCTGCAGCGTATTTCTCTTCGTTCATCGGTGTGTTGGCTCGACCAATGTAGAAATTCTGATGAGATGTTTCCCGTGGGCGGTGGGATGTGTAATCCCGCCCAACTGAGGCCTGATCAAAATCAATGAACATTGATAATGAACTTTTATCATCCCAAGAAACTTCTAAGAAGTACCAGTGACCTACTTCCGGCACCCATCCGTAAGTTTTCCACTTTTTCTCGGAGGACGTCAACTCTGCATACAGCCTGTTACCGCTGTAATAAATAGACAGGCCTTTCGGACCAGTCGCTACAAAGTATGTTGTTGATTCCAACTTGTCGAATTTAATCCACATTGACATGTAAAACCCGTAGATACATTTCTCCATGTTACCAAGACAGATGTCAGAGTGAGGCCCAAAGTCAACATAGTCTCCTCCCCCAGATAAACTTATAGCTGAACCAATCTTTCCAGAAACTTTGCTGACGCGTCCAACTGATTTTCCGTTCAAATTGGGTGCCTCTATAGCCCCGCCAGCAGCCTGGTCCATGGATAGATAGTAGTTGTATATAGGACCTGGTAACAAGAACAGAAATCACACAAATTTATTCTTAGTCCTTTATAAAAAGGAAAACACAAATGAAACAAGATTAATCAATTCCCGGACGGGATTCAACCTGCAAAATTTTCTGAACTGGAATTTGTTCAAAACTAAGAAAGTGTTATCCAAAAATAATGAAAATAAAGATGAATGCTATCTTGATATTACAGTAAAATAAAATTTAAATTTTCTGTGTGTGTCTTTCATTTTGCGGGTTTTGTGGTGAATACATATTTCTAAAAATTAATCAGACTGGCACAGGGATGTCAATTAATAAAAACCGATGAATCACCTGATGTTCTAGAGACAAGTTTCTAAATAGGTGTTAATCTCGAGCTGTTATGGGTAATCTACAAACATCTGGAATGACCATGTACATGGTACAGAAAACATGTGGTAGAATAGATCAACCTCCAAAAACATACTTCAAAGAAGTAAATTTAAAGCAATGAAGATGTTGGCTGAGTAAGGATAATGAGAGTAACAAGTTAACTTCCACCTTAAACAGAAGAGCCTTTAGATTTGTGTATCTGTTATAAAGGATCTTAGTAAGAGCAGACTAGGAAACTAACCATGACGAAAAGGGAAAAATAAACAAATGATGTCTGGGGTTAATACTTACTTAGTTTAAACAGATTCTAGTTCAGAAATTTTTAAAATTAATATTTATTCACAAACCTAATTCCCTGATATCTTTGGCTGATTTCATTGATGACCAAAACTGAAACTCATCGACAGCAATGGTGCCGACCCCTGACAAACCAGAATAATCGTTTGCTCTTCCAATAATAAAATTGTTGTTACGGGATGAACCTTCACGAATGGGTGGTTTTCTGGCGGGAGCGGAGTCTTGGCTGACCATGTTTCCGTTGATGTACAATCGAAGTCCATTGCGTCGTTTCCACGTGGCAGTCACATGATACCAATGTTCTTTCAAAATGTTGTCATATTCAACCGACCAATGCTCACCATTTTGCTTCCTGAAATGTAAATTTAAAGATTCAAATTTTATTGTCTCATTTAAAAAGTAAAAAAAATCATATTTTCAATCCCAAAATGTGAATTTACATTAAATTCATAAATCGGTTTGTTTGGCTGCTTGGTTGGTTTGTTTGTTTGATTTCACTAACATGACAGAATGTCCTCTTATCAATCTGCCTATCTTAAATACAGTGGAGAGGGTTCGTGCACACAATAACATTTATAATTTTCTGATAAATCATTTCTGTCCTGGCAAAATACCTTCCTTCATCTCATTAAAATTCCAAAACATAACATTCATTACCAGCATTTTCTAGGGATGGAAAATTGATTTTCAATTTCCAGGATTTTCAAAGACCACATGAACACTGCACGCAGAAACCTCATTTACCATCGGCATCCCCTGTTGTTGTCATAGTCATCTGGTGTGATAAAGGTCGCATGGATTGATAAGGTTTGTTTTGAGAGACAAAATATATGTCAAATTCAATTAAAACTCAATTTTAGCTGAAAATTATTTAATATTTTCCTTTTCAAAGTTCTACAAGTATTCAATATTTTATTGAAATTCAATTTTAATCAGAGTTTTTATTTAAAATACATAGGGTTTTCATCAAAGGGCTGTCAAATCATAATTTTATAAAATTTTGATAAATCAAAAATTTATTTTCAAGAAGATAATATATATCCCTGTGACGATTGGGGGACTACATGCTAACCACTGAACCGCAACGATTGATCTATAACTCAGGTATTTAAGAAATAATGTTCAAGCGATTGTCGCCTTTTGCGAATCTTAGGACAGTTGAGGTTGAGGCTCTCGCTCTCTATTCCGTACATTATATATTACGATGTCTCAAAAGGAAAAAAATGAACTATAACAGTACATTTTATGCCTTTGAATAAACAAAATGCCAATACCCCCCTCCCATGATGGAAATGCGTTTGGTGATGCGGAGAATTATCTCTTTAGGCTAAAACTGTCATCTATTGGGGATCTAAGGACACTTGGCATTGTGTATTCTGTATGTATTATACAAACTCACAGGGTTAATAGCATTGGTGTTTAAAGCCCGAAACTTACTTGAAGATAAACTCCAGAGCTCCATTACCATACATCATAGCAATCCCATGTGACGTGTCGGAATGGCCACCATTGGATAGATAGACACTCTTCACAGCAGAAGACCCTGAGAACTTCACCCATAACATGAGAGTGTAGCCTATGGAGAGAACAGATTGCAGGATTAACACTAATAATGTAACATTTCTGGGCTGCACAGCTAAGTTTAAGCATGAGAGGACCTCATAAACCAGGTGATTGACAGCCATAGTGCACAATGTTTAACTGCTACAAAGAAGTTAAGAGCTATACCCAAAGCAAGATGATATTTCACATATAACATGTTAACCTCTAGCTGCCTTTCTTTGATTAATTATATTCGTGTTTACCGTCCTACTCAAGGATATTTCACTTATATGACGGCTAATTGTCCTTTTCACACTCTGGAAAACCAAGAAGAAACCTTATAAAAACCACCCTCCGGATTGCTGAGCCTGATACTAATTGATACTTGTGAACCACAGGTTTTACAGAATATACATGTAGGATGTTTTCACGCCAATCAGAAATCTGCCTCAAATATATTTTTACAGAACATTGGTTTGGTGAGTGTTTTTTTGCCACTCACAGCAGATCCAATTGATGGCACCAAAGACAGGAACTAAAGGAAATATATTACATGTTTAATTGTTTTATTGGGTTTATATGTCATAATTATGGTTATTTCACTCAAATGAAGATGTGGCAGTCTAGTGAGCCAAGTAATTAACTCTTGGCAACACTGACAACAAACAAAGACAAGACAGGACATTTGTCAGTACATGTGACTTAGACCCGAAAAGTGCTTTCTCCTGCTGCGATTTGTGGTCACGATTTAGGGGATTTCCCTTAATTGTAGTTTTGTTTGGTCAACTGTTTCAAACCTTTTTATCGAGCAATCAAAATCCTGCAAATAAGGGGAATTCCCTTAAGACGTAACAACATATTGTACTCACCCATTGGACACTGATCCAGGTCCCCGAAGCATTCAAAGCGATGTCCAGGGCCCGTAACTCTCAACCATTGTCGTCTGCCATCTATGGAGAGAGCATTACCGGAAACGCCCTGTACGAGTTTTGGATCACCATTAACCGTAGCGTCTAAGCCAGACGGGTTTACTGCAGTGTCGCCAAGAAGAAAATTCATCGGCAGGTGGTAGTATGTAATAGCCCCTGAAACCAAATAAACACATATTTATTAAAAATAAAATCAGATATTTTTGGAGCCGAAACACTATCAATCTGAATTAACCAGGGGTTGTTATAATGGGGTTTTATGGGTCAAATAATGGGGCTTTATGGGTCAAATAATGGGTTTTAGGGGTTAAATAATGGGGCTTTGTGGGTCAAATAATGTGTTTAAGGGGTCAAATAATGGAGTTTTATGAGTCAAATAATGGGGCTTTATGGGTCAAATAATGGGTTTAAGGGGTCAAATAATGGAGTTTTAGGGGTCAAATAATGGTTTTAGGGTCAAATAATGGTGTTTTAGGGGTCAAATAATGGGGTTTTAGAAGTCAAATAATGGGGTTTTAGGGGTCAAATAATGGGGTTTTAGGGGTCAAATAATCAAATAATGGGGTTTTAGATGTCAAATAATGGGGTTTTAGGGGTCAAATAATGGGGTTTTAGGGGTCAAATGATACCAGTCTTTTAGATTGGCCCTCAAGAACTATTTAACTCATCAATAATACAATACAGTTCAGGGACTAAATTTTACAGAATTTTGTTTCCTGGCTCCTGTATTTTACAAGAACACTTCAACCCCTGGTAATCTCCTCCATAAACTATGATCCTTAATTCTAACTGAAACATTATTTTTTTTAATTAAATCTAGATTACACTTCCAAAAATGTATTTTTTGTGAATTCTGTCTACACTTTCGCCCTCCATAGTACATCTGCAATGTTATGGTTGGCACTACCTACCATAACATTATGTTCTCTTATGTTCAACTTATGATGGATTTCTGGCTTTGTGGCTTGGGTGTTTATCTTTCTGTTATTTACATTTGCTTTCCATTTCAACCATTTTGCATCCTTAATTTTTTTCTTTTTTGGATTTGATTTATGCAACTTGCTTCACCTTAGTGTAGTTAACTTATTTAAAGTTGTGTTACAGCATAGCGATTTCTGTGTGTATTTTAATGTCACCTTTGGTTTTAGACACTATAGTGCCCCTAGCTGGAAGATCTTACTTAGAGCCATATCTATTAAGTGAAACATAATTGTTGGTTATAATTTAACACAAAACACTTTATTCAAAGACACACTGTGTGTCTTCCCGTAAGAGAACACCCGGGCAACAGGCAGCTCCCTCCATCCACCATCTCAACACCCTGTTAGGTTCAGCATTAACCCAGAACAAACATCTCATGAAGGACATATTTTAAGAATGAAAAACTGGCACAAATTATTCAGTCTACCTGAGACAAGGTGAATTGCTACATATTAGTCAACACACCTGTGTCACTCTACCATTAATCAGACCTTGATAAACCTGAATAGACACCTGTCTAACAACTTTATAACAGGGGCTGACTTTAATTGGCAACATTTTTATTAGGTATATGCATTGCCATTATCATTGTGAACATGTTTAGACATACATGTAGGTTCTAGATACATGTACATGCATACTTATATAAATGAATTGTTCATTTCACTTGCTTGATTGGAGTGTATGCGCCATGGTATGTAACACATGGTGTTAACTCACTAGTATGGCGATGTGCCTAATAATGGTGGAAGGAAATCACCCTCACTGTTTGTTGTCAATGCCAAGAAGGTTGCCGTATCCTTGGTGTCAACAACAACCAGAGATAAGATACAAGGCCTGCAAAATCATCTCAAGACAGCCAGGGGTTGAAAGTCCCAATCTAAGCCCCTTAGCTGAAAAATATTCAAAATTTCCCCACTTTAATTTACAAATATTCAATATTTTATCAAAACTCAATTTCAATAAGAGCTCTGGCAAATATAATTGAAATGCAGGTCTCAGTATTATCAGTGTTGGTCATGTACATGTATGTATGAACAATTATTAGGTATCAATAAGTCTACAAATTAAAAGGAGAAATATTAATTTTCATGGCACATGATGCAGACATGGTTATATTTTGTTGAGAAAATAAAGAAAAAGATTTGAATAAGGTATACATGTAGTAAGAACAACACAAATATTGAATAAGCTTCCACAATAATACACATGTACTTATAAGTGTTCTTTGTTTCATTTTATTTTTGGATAATCTACTGTGAACCTATATGTACTCTATTGGTTTTTGTGTCAAACAACATTGAACACTGAATCACAATAATCTGCCAACTATGTGAAACACAGTCCAACACAATCCAACTACATTGTAGATTGCCAGGCCATTACACTCCCTAACTCATAGCTTTATGCCTAGCCTAAGAAAACTCATTGAGGTCGATGAGCCACACAGTTTTGGCAAAGTTACAAAAATGTGCAGTTCATCGTAGAAGGTTGAGCGCAGTTAGCATTCTGTTTTTAGAAACAGTTCTAAAGTCAGGAATATGTTATAGTCAGCATTATGCTTTTGGTGAGGTTTATACTTAGAATAAGTCTGACACTAGCTATTAAGGATTCAGTACCCCTTCCCATAGAGTCACTAGCTATAAAGGGTTCAATACCCCTTCCCATAGAGTCACTAGCTATAAAGGGTTCAATACCCCTTCCCATAGAGTCACTAGCTATAAAGGGTTTAATACCCCTTCCCATAGTCACTAGCTATAAAGGGTTCAATAACCCTTCCCATAGTCATAAACGCACAAAACTCAATAAGTTTGATAAATATAAGATACATTTTATTGAACTGGTCATGTAATGTTGACAAAATAAACCTTACCAAACATTTTATATTGTTGGAGTAGACGAAGTATAGTATTATATGCACGTAGAAAATGAACAATTTCTTTGACTGTAAAAAAATTATCCTTGTGAATGCCAGCTTGTCATGAAATTTGACATTGAATTGTAAAGAAATACACTTTTTAAAAGATTTTATTTGGGTACATGGAGTATAATGTTACGTGTAGGCTGACCCAATGTCCACACAACCTAGACCTTAGGTACACAGACTTGAAGGTGTGTTCCTTCACATTCACACAAACACGTCACAAGTAAAGGAGTGGGCCATCAGTCACACAGACAAGCCTGATCTCTCTACTGTTGAACCAAAAACAGGTATTAATTGCAAAATGTTATGATGTTTGTGTTTCAACTGAAAACAAGTCGACAGGTTTCAGCTGTATGGATGAATGAATCCTTCACCAATTTGTCTCCGCGAGTTTAGATAATGTTGACCATGAACTGATCCATTGAGTTTTGTAAGTGATCATCATCACGGTGCCAATTTGATTTATCATAGTTTTGTTTAAACACAACAGCAACTGATAACCTTCATGTTTGAGTGTAAGTGAGACTAAAGAGACTTAATTATCTCCCTTGGAAAATGACTGACTTTTTTATACCCTGACATAATGTTTTCCATATAAACTTTGGCAGGGGTTCACAGACATCCAAATATTGAGTTTTTTAATTAAAAAAAATCAGTTTTTTTAGTGTCATATTGATTTTTTTTAAATTATACACTAAAATATCGTCTCAAATTAAGTTCATTCTCCAGCTTGACTACCCATTTATGATAGTTAAACTGAACTTCTATGAGCCCCTGTCTGGGTTCAATTAATCAGCTCCGGTGAATTTTTAAGAAATATAGTCCTATCCTTGTATCAGATGTTACAATTGAAAAACATTCTGTTTCCCCTTTTCTTTTCTGTTTAACTTTTAAGGTCTGCAATCCCTACCCAATTTCAATCCCAGTATTTCATCTCCTTGGTGGTTACAATTGTCAAATGTAAAATGAAGTGAAATATTGACATTGGATTGATTGATAGTTGTTTAATATAGTGTTTGTTTGTTTGTGGTTTCATGCCGTACTTTAGGTTATTTCACTTATATGATGTTTGGATTATTCCCTCATACAGCCAGAAACGATACATACACCACAGTATTTACCTCCAACCACAACTTCTTATGTGCATATTTAGCCCCCGCTTGTGTAAGCTTACTGTATTCATTGTGATGTTATTTCAGGTAACTTGACATGTACACTGTACCACATACAAAGGTTTGACTGCCTCCTTTTTTAGGTCTTCTTAGACTCTAATATAGCCTGGAAACAGTAGAGAGAGAATATAGGCAGCGAAACGCATTGATGCTAGGATTCACCTGCCTCTCCCATGTTTTAAGTGTAGCCATAGATATACATGTACATGTAGTCCACACCTATGTACTCATTGTGACGTAATTCCTCATAACTTCAATTGACAGGTAAGAATATACATTGTACAAGGGTTTGATGTAACGATGACTTAAATCCGACACACCTGTCCACACAGGATTATTAATGCAGGTTTAGTAACAAACACCTGATCGTAAAAAATGTTTGTTGACCTGAACTGTAGGCGTTCTGTGGTTTGAGTGTTTGAATAAACCCCTCACCTAGAAGGAATCTTTTACATCAGGCATTTCCCTTTAAAGTTATCTTTAAATTCAGACAAGTGCTTAACCTTTTAATAAATCATCCCATCTGGCCATGTCATAATCCCTCCTGGATAAAATGTCAACTTTCTCACAGATAAAATAAGTTTCTCTCCAAATCCTACATACAGCCCATACAATTGGGATTAAACATGCACTACGGTTGTGTGATTTTCCTGGTGTTTTATTCAACAGTAAGATACAAAGAGAATTCTACGGGTTTAAGTTTGATTGATTGATTGGTGTTTAATGCCAGGCCCATACAATCTGAAGTAGTTTTAGTTCAGAGTTTGTCCACACAAGTTCTTCTTATATCTCAAAATCAGATTATAATATATTTGTTCTGTTTTAGCACTATCTGAGATGTATCATTTTTTAATAGATTGACAACCTGGTGTGTTCAAATTTGGGAAAGAGATATATATTTTTGTGGATAAATGGACCAAATTACGAAAATGATCTTGCACAGGGATGTAGATTAATTAAAATCGATGAATCATCTCATGCTCTAGATAAACTCCCAGAGACAAGTTTCTTAATCTCGAGTTGTTATGAGTAACCTACAGACATCTCGAGAGACGGTAATGACCATTTACATGGTATATTTATCTGTTCCACAATTATAGACAGATCATATAGTTGAATGACTTTTTGTGTCATATAGAAAGTGAATATTAACAGTACTTTCGTTATTTTGATATAACACTTTCTTAGTTTGAACAGATTCTAGTTCAGGAAATTTTACTGGTCCTGCATTTTACTCATCGGGAACCAAACAGAGTTTTTAAGACTGTGGTAGGAGGGAATTAGGTCAGGCAGAAGAGATTGATTTTTACATCAATAGTCCTACAATGAGTTGAGTGACAGCTGGAGGACTTTCCCTGTCTCTCTGTTTGTAGTCTCAGGTCACACATATTCTGTGTCCAGGAGCACACCTAGTAAAGGCCAGTCAATAAACAAAGACCAATCTAAATAGGACAGACAAGTCACCTTAAGACAGCCTAAATATCCTAAAATTAGTTTACCTTTCAGTGAGATCAAATGCAAAAACTTTTGTGAATTCCCTGAATGAAATTTATGTGTAAAGGTTACTTTGTAAGGAGTGTTTTCTGGCCATTTTGTGTCTTTTCTTCTTATAAAAACTTATGTTCAATTATTTACTGACCGTTAAGAATATTTTCTGACCAATAGGCAATAGGTGTGTTTTGTTATTTTATACATTTTTTTAAGAGTATTTTCTTGTTAATTTTTCCTTCATGGATACAGAAGTGAGTACATGTATTTTAACATCTACTTTTTCACATGTTTAGCATATTTGGGCATTCTGCATAAATTATTTGTACAAAATACTCCAAAATCCAGGCAGTCTGAGTCAGACTGAGATGGAAATCAAAGGTGGAATTAGATGAGGCAGCATCCCCAGCCATACACCCATGTAAAGCAGCTACATTTGAGAAACAGAATATATCTTTCCTTTTTCACAGTGTTATCTATGGATTATTAACAGATGTAAAATGGATCAAGTCTGGTAAAGAATCTGATCAAAATGTCATCATTTAACTCAATTTATACAGCTAAACCAGTATAGATAGTTAAAGAGTGGAGGTCAAAGGGGAACCTTGCCCTACTCCATCAAAAATGTCAAAATATTAGCTTTTCTACATGTACATGTATTTATGTATAAATAAATTGCAAGATTTTAGAACACATTTAAAACGGTCATAAATTTTTTAACAAATTTTCATTAATATTTTAATTCATTTTCCTTCTTCTAAAACAATTTTAAAGAGAATATGGGTCATAGGTGAATTTCAAACTTTCAAATTTGTTCAAACGTCACATCTGTTAAGGTCTTGGCAGACCCTTTGTGCTCAAAATGAACAAAATTTTTGTTATCGCTTAGATTAAAAGTTAGGTATTCAAACTATATCTTGGCTATATCTTGGTATAATTTAGTTTTCCCATAATCATATATTCAAGTCGCAATCCTTAATTGCCCATTTCTGGCACCTTGTTTTTAAGTGGACTCTACATTTTCCAAGGCGTATTTCTAGAAAACTACATGTATTCATGTTAGAAACTTCAAATTTGTACCATTGTAAAGAGCACAATGCGATGTAGTAAATGGTGTCTCATTTTTTAGATATTCGTCTTTGATTTTTTTTTGTTTTCTGAAAGTTGTATTTTACATTTTTATAAGACTTTTTGTCTACGGTGGCATAGACAAAAAAATCAACTGGGATCATTCTAATAAGAATTTAAGGGTTCACGGGCTATTCTACTCAGTCAACTAATTTATTTTGTCTTATCGTTATTACACTTCGAGAAATAAACCATGAAAAATGCAGTGTATTTTTTTCTGTTGACATTTACTCATTTTGAAATATTTTTAGAAATAATAATTGGATTCTCACCACACTCCCATATATGTAATCCTGAGTATCCAAGTTTTCCAAAAATATATATTTCTAAAAGCAATCACACTGGCACAGGGATGTGTACATACATGTATGTATGGTGCAGATTTATATTCTACTGCATAAGAGACTAAATACAACAGGTGTTCTGAAAATCGCCAAAGGTGTCCAGGAAGACCTTAAAGCATTTGTTAAAAAACTTAAAACTATGGAAAAAAAAAATAGTTTTCACTTGATCAGTATGTTCATTACTAATCAGCCCTCTGGCTAAGGGCAGTTTGTGTAGCATGCTGTCTTTACTTGGCAGTTTGTGTGCGTGTAGCATGCTGTCTTTACTTGGCAGTTTGTGTGCGTGTAGCATGCTGTCTTTACTTGGCACTGGAGGAAGATTAATTTTCGAATTAATTAAAATATTTCACATTTTATGCTTGTGTCAATTATTGTTGAAAAATGCATGGGGTAGAACACAAATCAATCCATCACTATTAATGATACCCCTGTTATATACACTGAGCTCCATACAAACAGGTTCATGGAGATAGACTCATCCCCTCCATGTGCCCAAAAACCCACTTCAAGTTTGACACCAATTCTCATCAGATCTGTAAACTAGATATACTTGACTATTTAGAATTTAAGTAATTTAGTCCCACCCCCTCGAAAAAAAAAACCCACCACATTTTTGGACCAATATCTACACACTCTACTGTAATCTGAGCTGATGGGTTGAAGTTAAATTAAGCACAATCTGAAGTAGCTGTCTACCATGAGTGTTAAAATAAACACTTGAAGTGGAGTACAGTTAAAGGTTGAACATTGGAATCATCTCATAATTGTACATGTACATGTATATGACAGCGGGCAATTGAGTTATGAAATGAAAGCAATAAGTGCATTCTTATTCAATTAAAAATCAAAAAAATATATAATAAGGACTCAATCTGTTCTTGTTTCACACCATGATGCCCAACTTTTTGGGCATAATACATGTACGTTTACAAATAGGCACTGTTCTACAAATCCAAAAAACAAAAGAACATAGGCGCTATCACCACAAGAAATTCACAGAAATTTTAAATATAAAGGCAAGGATGAATGATGAAGGATTCATCCTCTCTGGGGGGGGGGGGG
>JAQQZZ010023952.1:0-11019 GCA_030265115.1 Mopalia vespertina | reverse complement strand
ATCTCCTTGGGAACTACACTGGTGATTCGTGGTAACCTAAATGTTTCAATCTCTTTGGGAACTACACTGGTGATTCGCGGTAACCTAAATGTTTCAATCTCTTTGGGAATTACACTGGTGATGCTTAGTAACCTTAATGCTTCAATCTCTTTGGGTACTACTCTGGTGATTCGTGGTTACCTAAATGATTCAATCTCCTTGGGAACTACACTGGTGATTCGTGGTAACCTAAATGTTTCAATCTCTTTGGGAACTACACTGGTGATTCGTGGTAACCTAAATATTTCAATGTCTTTGGGAACTACACTGGTGATTCGTGGTAACCTTAATGTTTCAATCTCTTTGGGAACTACACAGGTGATTCGTGGTAACCTAAATGATTCAACCTCTTTGGGAACTACCCTGGTGATTCGTGGTAACCTAAATGATTCAATCACTGGTGATTTGTGGTAACCCAAGTTTCTCAATGGGTTCGATTCATAACACTTTAATACATCGTGCTGTGTATAACCCATGCTTACCTTTGTGTTTTAATCCCATTCCAACTAGACCGATGACTCTTGGTTGCATTAGTGTTTTAATCTCATTCCAACTAGACCGATGACTCTTGGGTGCATTAGTGTTTTAATCTCATTCCAACTAGACCGATGACTCCTGGTAAACTTGACTAAGTATTGTTATATCTTTTTGAAGTAAATTTATAACTATTCGTCTACCTAGGTGCTTCAATCTCTTTGGAAATTATACTTATAATTCTTGGCGACACACGTTTTTCTGTCGCTTTAGGAAATACATTGGTTACCTAAGTTTCATCTCTCAATGAACTAAAATGATTCTCCTTCATTAGCTTTAATGTGTTTAATCTCGCCATAAACTATACTGATAATCCCTGATTACCTAAGTGTTTCATCTCTTGATGAACTATACTGATAATCCCTGATTACCTAAGTGTTTCATCTCTCAATGAACTAAATTGATTATCCTTGATTTCATCTATCGATGAAGTGTTTCATATCTGGATGAATTAAACTAATTATCCTTGATAACCTAAATGTTTCACTCTTTCGATGAACTATACTGTACCTTCATCATCTAGGTGTTTCATCTTTGGTTTCTTATGTCATCATAAAGATTACCTAAGCCATTCAATCCTCAGATGAACTATACTGATTATCATTACTTAACGTAAGCGTTTCAATCTTTCGATGAACTATACTGATTATTCTTGATTATCTATGGATTTAAATCGTTCGATGAACTATACTGATTATTCTTGATTATCTATGGATTTAAATCGTTCGATGAACTATACTGATTATTAATGATAACCTATGTTTTTCAATCCTTCGATGAATTATACTGATACTGTAATTACCCTAGAGTTTAGTCTTTTGGAGGAACATTGAACAAGTGTCGACAATCTCTTTGGAAATTATATTTGATATTCTCAATCAACGAATAA
The DNA here is from genome assembly GCA_030265115.1 of Mopalia vespertina. Classification (NCBI taxonomy): domain Eukaryota; kingdom Metazoa; phylum Mollusca; class Polyplacophora; order Chitonida; family Mopaliidae; genus Mopalia; species Mopalia vespertina. The sequence continues at coordinate 9,557 of JAQQZZ010023952.1, read as the reverse complement.
TTTCAATCTCTCTATGAGCTATATTGATTATCTTTGATTACCGTAAAAAATGCCTTCACTTCGTCGAACTAAACAGGCTATTTGTGATTGTACCAAAGCTGCAAACTATACTCATCCCTAGCTAAAGTTTTTCAAGAACAAAACTTTTCAGGATTAGCTATTTGTTTCAATCTCTTGGTGATCCATATTGTAGCTGCTGTTTAATAGATAAATTTTCAATATAATGGGTAGTTATTCGCATTATTATTTTTTAGGAGAGTAAGTCATTACAATTGATTGCCTAAGTGTAAGTCAGTCTTATTGCCTAAGTGTAAGTCAGTCTTATTGCCAGTTGCTGGTCACAGTAATGCGAAATTGAAACGATGGACGACGGCACGTTCTTACATAACCGACGGTATGGAGTCGAACAGGTCTATGTTATCTGTTGTTTCAAATAGCATTATTTAACGTGAAATTAATGTTCTTACTGCATTTAATGTATTAAATATGCCTACATTTTGTTCTTCACAACATTGTAATGGCCTCCAAGAAATTTCCTCTTTATCTTGTAGTGATCTGTGAACTTTAAACTGAATTCTAACTTCCCGGACGTCCCCATCAATGGTGTGCTGTTCGCTGTTTGTACGTTAGTGTGTGTTTAATGAAACACACTTGAATGTAGCCCCAACTACATACTCATTTAACTTAATCTACTATGTAAACATAAATTATTTCGTAAGTGTGATTATAAGTTAATGCTTGACAATAACAAATGTAGACTTCAGGTATATCACCTATATAGTTTACTCTAACATATTTCGATTGAAACTAATATGTTGGCAAATGGAATAACTTTACTATGGGAACATCGCTCGAAAAGTGTTCCCCTTTAAGTTTCGCAAGAACGAATTTAAACAATGTGAATAGCGAGATTTTAAAATGAAGACCATCTTATATTGCTTGTGCATTGTACTCAGCTTGCACGTGATCTGCGAGACTGATGCATCTGCTGTTATTATACAATTAGCGATTGTTTCGTAAATAAAAATATATTGTTTTTTCTGTCAAATGTGACTTCATGGTTTGTGTTAACATTAACTACTGATTCGCTTAATTCTGAATATCAGGAGGCATAGAAATACAATACGAGGTGGTAAATACTTGCACCGTTTTATATGTAAGAAACTAATATGTCAATGATATGAGAAAAACTGAGGGTGATAAACTACATTTTAAAGTACCTGGGTTCAAACGAAACTTAACTTCGTTGGGCAAAGGCCGAACTACTACACAATGCCGTCTAGCTGAAGCTATTTCCACTTAGTTCATATCACAAGCATATCTTAGAAGAGCATTGGAAACTCTTGGGATACGTCGAGGATACAACACAAATGTAATTTCTGTGTTTATGCCAAATAGGATTGAATTTCATGTATAAATGGATGATGCGTATTGAGTTGGGTCATCGAAAATGAGCCAGGGGATTATAACATTAAACCCAATCACTTCAGTAAGCCCATGTTATCGGGGAATCAGCATACTGAACAATATTTCCCTTATAGTATGGTAATATAAAGAAGTCAACCGTTATACAGAATGCCCATACTGTCCAACTATTCAGACTGAATGTAGCATTATTTGTAGGTTAACAGCACTGTTGTAATAGGTTGATTCCAGAGATGCATGGAATTGTACCTTATTCCTCCGTTCTACTCACTGTGATAATTTAAAAAAAAAACGAATTGTGATTAGCTATAGCACTTTTGACACATAACTGCGATTATTCGATCCAGGTCCGACATTATTGAAAATATTTAAGTGGTCTACCATGTATTGCATACAATACAAAACTGTTTGCTAATGCATCTCACCTATGTTGATATTATTCTCATACTGTAAAATCATTTAACATCTTCTCAATTTAAATGAGAGAAGAGATATAGAACCTAAAACTTTACAGGGTGTTCTAGTTATTTTAGTTCACATTCGATACATGTATAGGCAATACATAAAATCTTATTTACACGCATTGCTCCGTTAACATGTAAAGACAAAGATATTGAAAGAATAAGGCAACATGAACGACATAAACTGGCAATCGCATAAATATTATTCCGTGATTGTTCTCTGTGCATTCAAGAAGATCTTTATCTTAGGAAATGTATGTATTTCTTGATATAATAATATACGTGATAATCAATGTCAAAGCAATCTGATCGTAGAGGACTAATTGTGACAAGCTGTGACAAGCAATTTAACACATTTCTTACACTTGAACAAATATTCAAGATGTTTGATTGATAAATAATCCATTAGCTAGTGATTATTGGTATGGCTTCATATGGATATCAAAGACATGGATTTACAGCTTTCAGGTCTACCAATCAAGTCTAGGATTTACATAACGATTTGCCTTAACAATCATTGAAAACGAAAGCACGCATGAAAGCTGACTGTCGTAGTTGGAAAATAATGATAGGTGAAAAGTAAGTCATAACTTACCAATGGGTATTGTCTTTGGATAAGATGGTTGCTCATTGTTTGCTGCTATAGGAAGATTCAACAGGGCGATAATGATGGCTAAGGTCCCAAACATCCTGAGCATTTCGGGTACTGCACGGACAACCAACGAACCCAAAGTCATTCTCTGCTGCTGACATTGGCTTCAAATCTCTGGCCAAAGCCTTGTTTACCGGCTCGCTTGTTGGCGGGGTAACATTTGTCTTTTCACATCAAACACGCCGCCATTGCCTGAAACTGAAGGAAGTTACAAGATCGCTTAGTCTACCCATCAAGTCGACTAGTGAAAGTGATACACGCATGCGTTGTAGAATCCTAAAAGCTGATCATCTGTGAGTTGAATTCCCCTACTCCGTATTACAGCACAACGGGGGGAGCCGTCAGTCGGCTGCCAGTGATAGCCGTTAGAGGACTGCTTAATCCACTCCTATAGGAAGCTACCAAGAGCTAATTGTATTGCTAAATTTGTAAACGAAGGTCAGGCGAAGGAGTAATAAAACCGGATTTCATGGGAAGCGACGTTACCGGGGCTGTTTCTGGCTTAGTCAGTTCGTGTCCGCCCTGAGATGTAGAGAAGGCATCAGACAGAGGTATCTGATCTGAGACAATACATGAACACACAGCACACAGTCAGAACACAACCATTGGACGTGCTATCAGCAGTTATAAGCGATATCAGCTCCAGACCTCCCCATAAACAACAACTTATCAAAATAACTAGGTATGCGTGAGCTGTAGGAAACCCCCAATAATAGAGCTAGCCCTCAACATTTTAATTTACAGTCTACTGTATTTCTGTTGAAAACAGCACACTAAATTTAAATCATGATACCAATTTCTCACAAGAGTTCACCTTGAGACAAACTCTTTCTTGAAAGTGTCTAGAAAATTACTTTTTGATTGTCTTATTAAGTGAACACGCCAATTTCTACGTTTATTCACTTTTCTCTTAATTTAGTTTTACCAATTTCTCTGCTAAAGAGAACGTCAAAGAGGTTATGGTTCATTGATACTTGAGAGAAAGAAAATAAATTACATGTCTAGAACGTCAACATTTACCACAGTAATTCATTTTGTTTTTTCTTGTCATTTGCCGTTTATTTCAACAATAGTGGCCATCATTTGAGGATTTTGTAAAGAGTGACGGTGAATTACACAGAGAATGAATTGTTTTCCAGCCTCAATCGATACTCCTGCCTTCAAGAAAACCAGGATAATTAAATCTTCCACATCATGTCCACAATACCAAATCATACCAATATTAAAAACCCGACTGAGAAGATATTAAAGATGCACAAGGCTGGTAGACACCGGCCGCTAGCATTGCCAGCTTCCGATAAGCGTCATAGGAAGATGGAGATTTAACGATGCGCTCTACGTTCATCGGTCCGTCTTCTCGCTTTATCCAGGGCACATCTCAGGGGAGAATTCAATTTGCATTCCCTATTCGCCAAGCTTTGTGGATAACAGCGTTCGCCCAATGACAGTGAAGTACTCTGATAAAATAGCTAGATTGTGCATAGATAGGAAATATACAAAATACTGGAGTAATGTCGGGTTATTTATTTACATGATACGGCTGCTTGATAAAGGCAACATTTGGCTATTTTGATGTTACTAATCCCAACTACTCAAAATTCATAAGACTTATTTCAAGTTTGACCAAATTTTATAAAGAAATAAAATTAATTGTTTAAAAGAAATTCTGAAAACAGAAAAAATATACCATGTAGGTAAGATTGTTATATACGTTTACTGGTTACTTGTTGAACACAAGATTGTGGATAGTTGATCGTAGGATCCGTTAGCAAACTGTGCTACTGGTGATAATTCTTACGATTTAACGATGTTACATATTTAATGTTGACATAAAAATTTTACAAACGTTATACTAAAATCAGATATGTCAAAGCTTATCAAATATTTTCCGTCCGATTATAACATCATTAAAACATTTAAGATAGAAAGCAAAATCGATTTATTTACTTGCTGGCTGATGACGATTCATTGCGGTTAGATTTAGGTGGAATTCGCGGACAGTTCAATACAGCCCTGTGTATTTTCATAAACATACTTTTATGACATTGTAATTAAAAGGTCTTACCAATTGGAAGCTATGGCTAGCTATTTATAATTCAGTGAAACGATATTCTCATTAATATTTGCAGGTTTCCCATTTTCTCCGAAACAATCCTTTAATTATTTATTTTCAAGAAAGAGTGAAGTCATTTCGGAAATGAAATTTAGGACTTGTTAGTTAATTGTTGTATTATGCAGACTGTTTTCCATTATAGACAGAAATACCTCTCGTGTAGAGAATATCACCAACCACCAGCTATTTCATTCTTTATCTACCCGTGGTTAATAATTACGATAACAAGGTTAGTTGTGGATTAATCATAATGATGTTTCGCGCGTAGTGTTATATTCATTAACATTTTACTTAAATATAAAATCAACACTTTATTTGAGTTTCATAAAATTCCATTGTACACCTCTGTCTTTAATCATAACAAAAGTTTACATAATTTGCTTTTTTTCTGACGTGTGATATAACCATCTAGACTATGATCGAAAGAGAGCAGCTCACAGATGTTCAGCACAAATAATAAGTTACATTGTTGGTATTGGCACAACACGTCACTGTCAGCTCTACTATTGGCATGACTTCTTTACTCTTGTACGGTTATCTGGCAAGGTTAAACCAAAGAAGAATACAATTACGCCCAGACCTTCCAGGGTAATAGAGATTTAAACCTCTAAATCCTACTCTGCTAACTCCCGTAATCCTATCTGACCATGGCGAGACTTTTATCGCGTGTAGCATCAGTACAGAATGACAATTTAATAGCGTATTGACGAGTACTGACCAGGCATGGACTTCATTGTCCTTTCCGCTATTGTTTTTTGATGACCTAACAATTCTGTGACAGTTATAATACGCGCATCTCATCGTCTTGACATACTAAAGATATTGTATACTACTTTTTTGACTACACTTATATTTTCTATCGTAATCAGGACTATATGGCCATTTATTAGTTTATGTGGAGCAATATTGTATTAACATTGCCTGCTCATGAGGACCGTGCGTGATTTAAAGTGACACATCCAAAATGCCATCGACCTAGTTTTAAGCATCGGGAAAGAAAAAACTACATATTTTAATTTAGAAGTTGGCTTCCGTGTTTCTTTTAGAACAAGTGTACAATGTTTCCATTTACAAATTACTCTTTGCTTGCTACCGTTAAATGGCCGGAAAATGTTCGGTCATTTGCAGCTTTTTCTTTTCTGAATGCCTTTATTCTTGAACCACTTTGCTTTTAAGCTTTGGAAATGGTCATCATTTTTCAAGAAATTTTTCATGATTGATAGGAATTGTGTGCTTTGTCAAAGAGTCCGATTAATCAGAGCGTAATGTCTTCTACGTGGGCAAAGATCGATCAGGCCCATCCACTTGGGAATCCACTTCACTTCTTCCGTGACTTAAATATTTGCTGTTCACCAGCCTTATAATTTATCACGTTGGGTAATTTTCTGTTTTATCACGTCGTGGCTGAGACCAGTTAAGGTAAGCAACACGGAAACAATTCTTGCTCTCCGATGCCATCACGGAATTACCCAGCTAGCCTTTGACCACATATGAAACGTACAAACTACCAATTTATTGACAATCCAACAATGTGAACAGCAGCCTGATTTATGACCGACTCGGAAGTTCAGGTCAATGACAGGCGTATGAGAGGCGTCGAAGACCAACTCATCATCGCGTTTGGATGAGGGTGAATTACAATGACCCTAGCTTTATACGGACTGGTCATACTCCGGCCGAGAAATACCCTTCATAATGTGGCATCTACAACTCGTTCAACTTAAAGCGATCTAATAACCTACATTTTTGTAACATCTCTGTCAGGATGGTGTAAAAAAGGGAGGCAATGCTGTTAAAACATATCAATGTAATAGCTGAGCGTGTATCGGTATCGTTGAACCGGTCTTGTTTGTGGATAGAAGAGGTTTTTGGAGGGCCATTAGACGCTTAAACTCTCCATTGTTGGTTAATTCATTACACGGCCATCGGTTACCATGGCTCCCGACCAGATCGCCCAATGAAGAATGCCAGAAACACATTCTAACAGAGAAGCTAGAGTGCTTCGAGGCCAGTAGTTTATGAAGAAGTTTGTGGAAATGTGGTACAATTTACAGTCAGTTGTCATGTATTCATTTTTAGTGGGCGAGATCCATGACTTTAAAAGCCCAACAATAGAACGACTAGATCATATATTAAGCTCCGATGTCTTTAGAATTCTTCCCAATTACCCCAAAAAGTGAATCTTAAAATAGTATTAAGATGTTAAAATGAACTTACCTAATGAGGTAGAGTGAGTTGTTTTTGTCACGCTTTTTTCTCGGTGGAGGCTCTAGATTGCCGGGTTAATTCCAGCTTCATGAGACTAGATGAAGATTAGTGTCAAATGGATGACCGGAAACTTGCCCTCCGACACTGATGTACAGACAGCTGTGTTCAGGCTACACGCAATACTTTCCACGTGCTCTATTCATTAAGGCCTTTAAAGTGTTTCTTGCTCAATTCCGTCAACCCAGAAATGATATCCTGTTAATGTACTATTGACGTTTATAACTAAGTCTACTGTGGATACTAGACACAGTTATATACCTCTTTCCTGATTAAATTCCCTTCCTACCAATACGAGGGTAACTCATACGGTTTGAGCAATCAGAGACGATAACCTTCAACAAATGCTCATCAAAACTAGTCCGCCATAACCCAGTATCGATTTAATTTGATTAGCACACTCACACAGCTGGTATTAACCTCGTCGCCAATCCCATGATGAATACAAAACGGTAAATTAGGGTCCTACTATGGACGGACCCTTTAAGGCCAAAGGGGGTGGCTGGAGCCTAACCTGCCGATGACTTTGTCTTAGTGATAGCTTTAAGAAATAACCACTCAAGCCACTCTGTCAAACACACATCAAATATAAGGATGCTTCAGACTCTTGGCTTAAATTGCTACACAATCGAACAAGTGAATTTTGACAGTTTGTCTTTTGGATAAGAGGTATGGCTGTAAAACAAACATGATCTTGCCTTCCCAGACAATAGCAGCATTGATTTGGCCAGACAATTGTCTAGCTTTGTCTGATTGATAAACAACAGTTTTAAATTATACCTATGTCCAATACCAATAGAGGGATATTAATGATATATTTGAAAAGGTTTCTAGTATATGTGATACTGTATGAGAGCTGCTTGTTGTATGATAATCTGACAGGACCAATCCAGAAGATGCCAATTAATCCAGTATTGTACTGGGCGAGTGGGAGCGTTTTCCCGGCACTATGTGCATATTAAAGTGTCAATATAATCGAGCTCTCGGTGGAATCATATCTAATACCGAAGCCACATGTCCCTTATTTCAGCCAACTTATCAAATATTCACAACTCCTTAACTGAGCGCGTCTAACAGAGTCGTAGAGCATAGTACAATGCTATAGAATGTCTATTAATATTCGAAAATTAAAAAAAAGATGGGAAAACATTAATTTAGTTTGACGTCGATTACATTGGAAATATAATCAATGCGTAAATTTTAATTATTGATTGTATTAATAAGTGGAAATATTACCAACATGGAAACATAATCAATTAGTGGAAATATCACCGATGCGAAAATATTTAAAAAATAGCAATATGCGTAATTATTAGGAACAAATGTCGAAGGCGTTTGACATTTATGTGTATTTGTTACCATTATATCAACACACCATCCATTTGCGTACTTATATTTGTACCATATATCATTCCTAGTAACAATCGATGTGGCTAAAATACATTGTGTGTTATTAGTGTGCAGTTAAAAGAGATATAATAGGCAATATTTGGCAGCTAGTCAAATTTCAAATTCTTTGCACGAGCTTATTAATTCCCCCTTCGTTTTGCTTTGACAGTTTCATTAATTTTTGTGACAAACACCTGTTTTTTTACCCAAGAACTTGAGCAGTTCAATACGGGTTTTTATAGCCAATATTTCACCAAAATCCACGAGATTGAAAAGTGACCTGTCTCAGTTCAGTCATGAACGTCAATTAATTTCCCTTCATTTGTAGAAAATGGGGGAATATTACTGACGAGAAAAAAAAATATATACGTGTATGTAATAATACAACCATGGACCGCTGATATTTTATATGTCCAGTCGATGATCCACATCGGGGCAAATGGAGAAATGGTGTTTTAAATAACATATTGATCCTGGAAGAATGACAGGATAAATTCGATACAAACGTAATTGTTCTCTAGACGACTTCAAATGTTACCCATTTACCATCTTCACCAGCTATATTCTGGGAATTGCCTTCACAAACAGCATTATCAAAACCCGCCACTTCCCCAAGGGACTTTAACCCTTTCCTTTTTGACTAACCTTCAATTTATAAACAGAATATATTAGAAAACAGTACGTATTATCACTCAGTAATATAGGGAAAATGTTTGTGTATAGCTCAGTACCAGTGTAATAAAAAAAAATCAATACTTAAACTTATTCTCCTGATTGATAAGGAAGACTGTAATAGTCAGGTGACTCATGGCCATGGCCCCATTGACTACCTCTTTCACACGCCTTGGACCGTAAAGGGTTAAACTCAATAATGACAAACCTGAGGGATAGTCAGCCACATCAGCATGCAGCTCGCGCCCACAGAGTAATCTTGACCGCCTAAATCACTCACAGATTTAACGCTTTGTTGCGCGTCTAGTTCCCTGCTGGTTATTTGTGGCTACTGGGCTGTTAGAAAGGGAAGACAGGCTGCTATTAGGTTATGTCTCTGGTCATTTTCTCTATTAGCTGACCTGCCTTTCTGTCAGCACTAATGTGGACCATAATCCGTCCCGTCGAATTTGAAGACAGATCATTCTATTAAAATTTCTGTCGCACTGAATATTATGCTGGTATATTGAATTGAAATTCTGCTGCCTATACATGAAATGATTTTCCATAGCCTTCGCGTGGTGTGTCTTACAACCCTTAA
>JAQQZZ010023941.1:0-11019 GCA_030265115.1 Mopalia vespertina | reverse complement strand
AAGTGAAAGTCCCTTGAGTACGACGTTAAACCCCTATCAAACAAACAAACAAACAAACAAATCAAATAAATTAGATAATTTAGTAAACTAGCCCTTGACCTATAAAAGGATGCCTCATTTTTCTCTCGACATTTTGCTTAGAACAAATTCCGTGGAAATTTTTTGCCTGCTAAACATTATGAAATTGTTATAAAAAAAATTCACACACAAGACAAAACAAGAACTGTAAAAAAAATAATGCACACTTTTGAGAAATAAGCGACTTTGTACGATCTACCAAAATCTAAAACTTCTGAAATAGGCTATCAATCCAGTCTTTAATTGATCTAATACTAGGAGGCTTGCCAATTTAATAGTTAGATTAAGTAATCATATATAGTTCAGTGTTATACATTATACAATAAATTAAAGACTCAAATTTGACTTTTTGTAATAGGAATTTCGAAGTAATCCTTTCACTATCAAAAACTTTTAATGTTTAACTTTAAATAGAAATTATTCAAATAATATTAAAAAAGAACTACATTTCTCTTCAAATGTACAATATCATAATGTAGTCCCGGTCTATTTCCATGAAGTTGTAGTTTGCCGGACAACTATGGCAAAATTTAACTGTAATCAGCCAAATATCACTACATTGCATGGCAACAAGTGGCCTTTACACAAATTCTTGCAGGTAGGACGTCGATCAGTAGTTTACAAATATTAAAATATATTGGTGAATTGAATTTTTTATTAACCACGAACATTGGTTACGAACTATGTAAAATTCTTAATACTGTTGCAATAATCCGCAAGTTTATGCAGAAATAGAGCCAAAATTTTTTGCCCCCCCCCCCCCCCCCCCATATTTTAACTTCAGCCCATTTAATAAGGGGGGGTCAACCGTTTAGAACTAAGCCTTAGGCTATTCTATGTCAATTCTTAATGACTCCATCCGGGAGAGATGAGTTGCTGATAACAGGTTTGTTCGTGCTTCCCAATCGCTTAGGTTATATATAACTCCGATATAGACAGCTATAGAACAGAGCATCAAACCTGCGTAGCGCACCTTATACGATATCAATTAATACTGCGTCAATTAACCAGATCCACTACAGGAGAAATATCTGTAGAACAATACGTAATCTGGCTAGTATCATCCACAACAAGGCCTTGTAACCAAGACCATGGTGAATGTGAAAGAAATTTAGCCCAAGCTGATTTTGATGACGTCATTTAAAGAACACAGGCGCGAAGAAAGACCGCGATAAATCACGTTGTGACAACTATCGTCATCTCGATCAATATGGGATGTAGCTAATTAAGCTAGGTTTCTATAGGACAGAACCGCGATATAGTGTTTACACACTGATTGAATAATTACAATAGATCTGTGTGTATTTAATCGATGGGCCGGCTATTTCCAGTCATTTGTTTGAACTAGAGTCTGCTTAACCCCGTATTCATGTACTGATATATTGCATTTTACCTGGTATAGAAGACGGAATACCTGTCACAACCGGACAACCAGGAGACCCAGTAAGGTAGGAATGGCTTTTATTAATTTTAATCCTTCTCGTGAAGTAGTTTATTGCTTCAACGGAATATAGGATTGCTAAGGGTTACTTTTGTCCAAAACGCGATTCCTGCATGGATGCGGTGTTCATTAATGCCAATTATTTTATGAATGTAGGCATTATGGGACAGCTAGGTCTCTTATATTTTGATATATAGTAGGATATGCTATAGGAGATACACACTATCGCCCTTACTGACTTGGGCCAGTTGTGTATGGTACTGGTATACTGGAAGCCAGATTCGCGGGACCAGCCAGCTATTCTCAGAGCAATTATCTACGTCACTTAAGGCTATGACGCACTCACGTTTGTATTTCTTGGTGGAAAATGGATATAAACTCTTTAGAGGCAAGGTGGGTAATTTGGTAGCTATGCATAGTCTGGCGACATTTATGACCTGATGTTTTCACATTGTTTGATTGAGATTGTACGTCACCCATAACGGTACTTGTCAGATCCTGTGGATGCCCATATCCATGGACACAAGTGCCAGTAACAAATAACGGCAAGATGCATGACTAAGACAAGACCCCAAAACAATATACCATGAGATAAACTGTGTAACTTAACAATTCAAGTCGCCACTGTGGAGTCAGTGGTGAGGATTCCAGGAAAACAAGATATGCTACAATTCAAACTGGTACTATTTGAGAATTTTGGAGTAAAGTCTGGATTTCAGAGTCGTCTTAAGTGCGCGAAAATATGGCACTTTCAGATCATTTATTTACTCGGTTGTTTTATCATTTTTAAATTGGTCGCAAACAGCGACAAACCTGTCCATACATATTGCCCCGTATCCACACACTTGTCACAGTACCCTGCCCACATGACGATATATTCACACACATTGACAATACACAGCAACATTACCTACAGACCAACACATGACATAATATATATATATATGACACAACACTCCAACCACATATGATTCAAATAATACTCCAAACACCAAGCACTTGTCACAATACCCCACGTTACTCTATACCCCGTATATCACTAATACCATAACACACGGCACAATACACCAAAATAATAAAATGGTCGATTTAAGACAAATTCATAACAAATTCATTACATTTATTGATATCCATTTTGGTATCATATTTTTGTGCCGTAGGTATAAAGGATGCATGTGGCCTAAGGTTACCATGGGCACGGTCTGTTCTATCCAATCAGTGAGAAACGATGAAAGGATGACTTTAAGGTAAGTTCAACGTAAAACATGCCTATCAATATAACGATCTAATTAAAAATACATAGCTCCATTTAACAGATGATGAGAACGACAAATACACTTCAATAGGAAATGATATCGTGGTCGGCCCTGGGGCCAGACGATAAGCTTTCTATGACGTCTGTGTCCCTGACGCTCACAATTAGAGAACCGAATGACCTTCAATTTGACCTTCACGCACGTTTAGTTAATCGGTACATCAGAACAGCATGTACGTCTCTAACCATTATTACTTATGCTGCTGAGAGGGAGCTTCCTATTGCCCTGGTGCTCTCAGGGCTAAGGGGCAACGCTGCAACATGAAGCTTATCTGTCTGTGGTGTATTTATATTGCGTCCTGTCATTGTATGTCTTGTATTAGTTTGCCAGTGGCGTCGATGGTGATTTACTACACCCATTGGGCTGGCACTCCGTCACATGAGTGAAGTACGACGAAAAGTGCCAAACAAACAATCAAAAATCCATTAAGCTGGTTTGTTCTTTGTGATCATAAACCCGATGTCTGATACACCAGACCACAATAATTTTTTTGTATTTATACTGAAACGTTTAGTTATTTTTCCACAAAATTTGTCCTTTTGCGCAGCACTCGATCACCGATAATAACCACTATTCTCGTATTCTCGCGGGAGTTTCTATAGTGGACCAGTTTAAGACAACTCTCGAACGCTATGCCAGGCCATTGCGCATTAATTTACGCCAATATTTGGGGCGACGTATGCCACAGACCAGCAAATAAAATAAGTGCAAAACAAGATGGCCCAGATGTATCTTAGAGTCAATGGCTCGACGTAGGAAGTAGAATCAGACAAAGTTTATCCAACTGTTACTCGAGTCTCTATATGATACGATGGCTATCACCCTTGCTGCAAATTTTCTAAATCACTCATCGGAGAGTCGTGATTTTAATAGATTACCAGACTTGAGTGTTATTCGTCTAAATCAAAGGATCTTGTTCAATAACACCTAAATCAATAATTTAAATGTTATGCTAATGGATAATTTATATTTGTTATATGTTAAACTGCTAGCGGGTCACAGACTGTTGGAAAAGATGATAGTAATAGAAAATCCAGCCCAAAAATACAGAGAGACAATGATGAGACTGTACCAATTGAGGATATCGTTAACTCCACCTCCGTGATAACGGGATCTCATGACGCTCCTGCTATCGATAGCTCACCATCTGATCTTGGTCCCTTGGGTGTCAATAGGGCCGTGACGGATGTTAAATCTCCCTTGCACCATGCACCGTCGAATGATCCTGTGCGGTGTCTGCCTCCGTCGTTGAAGAATCTACCGGTGTATCTCCAGCCTGTATTGTCTGGACACTGTCTCAATGTATTGGACTCACAACCAGTTGTCGGAGTGAAACTGATAATCCATTCTTATCTACAAGGTAAGCTTAGAAACTATCAGACACTTCCCAGATTATGTCATAACACTAACACAAGTTTAACACACAAAAGATGCTTAAGAAAAATATATGGAGAAAGTTTTAAAGTTATCTCGATTTTCGACAAATCGACACATGAAGGAACAAAAGAAATATAGTATAAACCTTGACATAAAAATGTATTGACAAAGAAAATCAGTTAAACCGTTGCAGTAGGAAATGATATATACAGATTTTATATTTAAAAATCCGGTTATCGGTTATCTCTATTTGTGTTGTCAGTATATCAACTACGATGCCTCATATTGTAAAATCGGCAAATTTGTATGAACTGTTTTGTAATTACATCCACGTTTATATTTTTCAGACTTGGCAAGAAACAAGTTAGTTTCTGATCTAGAAAGCAGATTGGCCGCGCATTGTACGTCTCTTGGAATTCAGCTGCACATTGTAACATTCGATCGTGTCCATTCTTTATGGAATTCAAAGGCTGCCGATTTTGTGTCATACATACGACACGCAGAGAAATATGGCATTCTTCATTTTCATTTAGTAAGTAGACCTCTATGGGATACAATTAGCTGTGTTTTGGATAATGCTAAAGGCGTATCCAATGGGCATAATTCTTAAAGGATAAAAGTTTGGAGATTACTTTTCAAGTGAACTTGAATTTTAAATATTTCGTCTTTTCGTGTATAGTCGTCAGCAGCTGCGCGCATGTGTGTTACAAAGGGCTCGCCGGTATCTGTGACACTATACTCGGTAACTCCCTCCCCCCCTCCCAACCCCCCCAAAAATGTACTCCAAAGAGCATTTATGTGATTCACAGAAAGGTATAATACGTTTTAATAAAGATTCCTTATTTTCATTTCGTTCAGCTTATCCTTGAGGACGAGTTTCGATTACACGAGATCCCCGAGCAGATCGAGGCTGACCATTTCACAGCTCTCCTCGCCACTATTAGCTCCGCAGCAGATAACCAGCTGCTTTCTGATTGGTTCAGGCTTGACGAAACTATTTCTGCTTTTAACTACCTGAAGACAATGAAGAAGAATCTTACTGATAGCACATTGAATCCCCAGGATCCCCAACAATCTTCCTTCAATCGGACGGCTGTAAAGGCTCGAATACTCGATGTCCTGAACGCAAATCTTAAAACAGAACAAAAGCAACAATTTCAAGTAAAACGTAAGCTTATGTTATTTAACATACACTTTAATTTTCATATTTCATCGTAAAAATGTCATTTTTCATGATTTATACTGTTAATGCGGTGTATAATAACGGTAACTCTATGAGCAAAGGATGATACATATAAAATGTATTTTAATAATTTTCTTTACAGCAATTATTAAAATATCACCATTATCCCTGTCTACAATAAGATTGAAACGGCATTATCAACAAATGAAAAAAACACAAAATTATTGTTTAAAACCACGAATTATTTTCAAAATCCCCCAAAACATTTAGAATAACAATTTGAATATGTGTAAACTATATGATTATAACAAGGGAATTTTCTTTGTTCATGATCTATTTTTGTTGGTGATTTATTTGACATGTATATGTCAGGAAAATCAGGAACCCAATATGTTTTAAGAAACGAGTGTTATAGAGCTATGATTAATTCTGTAGTTTAACTAAACACTTATGCTATCATTTATTACATTATGGCTTCAGAATTGTCGGATATTTTTGACATCTTATTACCCTTTTCTGGCCCTGACTCGGATGATAGGACTCCAGATAACGTCATCGTTCTTACAAACTTTGACCTTAAGCTGGTGGAGGAAGAGTCGAAGGGAGGCGATTCTACAACCGGGGATTCTTCCAGTGATATCAAACCTTTAAAACGTCTGTTAATTGATCGGGTGCCCCAAAAAAGTTTTTTTAGCATCTTAAATTTGGACGATGCCAGTGATAAAGAAACCGTGACAGAAAGATTCAATGAAATGTTAGAAGAACTATCTAAAGTCTTGACTGGAAAAATAGACAGGCAAGTCTATGCAAAGCAAAATATCGAGCAAGGTGTTGGATACAACGGTAATTCCCTTAAATTGTTTAGGATCTTCAACGGTAACTTCCTTACATTGTCTAAAATCTTTAACGGTTATTGCCTTTAATTACCTATAATCTCCAAAGGCCATTCTCTTAAACGGAAATTTTGCAATTAAAACTATGTGGAGAAAAAAATAATTTAATTTATAAACACAATTTTGTTTTGTCAACTTTTTAAATGGTCATGAATTGAATCTGTTTGTTGTTGTTGTTGTTGTTATTGTTGCTGCACACAGTAGGCTATTCTGAATGTTTCTGGCATTATTTGTATTCCAGAGCTATACAACGAAATTATTCAAGCATTCCAATATTATAAGTACAACGATCAAGATTACCTCACACCTATTCAACGAGACACCTTGCAGTCTCTTGAGTCATATATTGGTTCAGATGCTAAACAAACAATGGTCGTGATAGGGGTTCCCGGAAGCGGAAAGACAACGGTGATATCCAAACTCGTGATAACCATGGCTTCCTCCCATCCAGAATGGAGTGTCATCTGTCGAGTTGGTGGCTTCACGCATGGTTCATCGGGCAATCTCATTAACAGCATCATTGATCAGATGGCTCTGATCTATAAGCTACGTCCTCCCTGTTTTGCCATGGTACGGTCTGCGTTGTCTAGCACATTTCACATGAAACATATAAATCAGATTTGAGTTTTTGTCAACGTTTTCAAAAAGTCGTACCAGTCGTTAATGCTTTCATGGATTTATAACAAAAAGAGTTAAAAATTACACAAGTTACTGTTTTCATTAACGCATTTGTTTTGAAAATTATGCTAAATGATTGTTATCTTTCGGCTTCAGTCAGCGGAAGAAAATGCCGCCGTTTTGTCTGATATTTTACACAATCTACCACCCACCTCTCCTCTGCTTATTGTCATTGATGGATTGGACCAATGTGGACATGGAGATTACACTGTAGATTGCATACCAATTCAGATTCCCGAGCATGTCAAGATTGTAATCACTACTACAGAGACAGCGCTGTCGAGGAACTCCTTACCAGTAAGTCGTACTGTCATACCTCTATCCTTCAGAGAACATTGTTGCCCGTCTGGGTGTAAGTATAGGATTTTCTGGTTACATTTTGTGGGTTCAACTTGAATTTGTGTCAGCCTCTCTTACATGTCTGTGTATAAGCTAAAATCAAATGGTGATAAATAATAACATAAAATTGTTACGCCTCGCCCAATATCCCGGTGGAGTTTGTCCGTGTTTGGGCTAAAGCTCGTGGTATGCGATGTTTGTCATCTATTGGCTGTGTTCGACATTTATATTGGAGTTCTGGAAGCGCCAATTCCTGGTTCATTCTTCCTGCTTCGGACAAAGGCTTCATATCTAAAGAACTAGCTTTTGAGTGACGAAGAATATTAAACAAATAACCTGCCTTCGACTGGCTGCAAATAATATGATCCCTGATGTAATTTTACACATAATTGTGACAGTTGACTTCATTCAAAGACTACTTGTTACGTTTCCACAATTCTACAATTAAATTATAACTCATTGCAATCATATTTGGGTTTTTTGTAGGAGTGTGTGAAAAACGAAAACTTTTTACTCAAAATGACACCCATGAATATCGAGACATATCTGGACTTTTACCACCATTGTTTCCCGAATACTGTTGCCGTTGATGAGTGGTTTGATCGTCAGACTGGAAATGAAATGGAGCCACCAGGCCTTACACCGCTGTTTATAACCATTTTACACCACCTGATCTCTATTTGTGATGACGTGAATTCTATAAAATGTGATACCTTAAAAAATGTGATATTGTTATTTTTGCATCATTTAGAAACTGTTTTTAATCCCCAGTTCGTTTCTATGGTACTGGGCTATATCTCCGCTTCTCGGTTCGGTCTAACTGAAATCGAGTTAGCAGAACTTCTGTCACGTGATGATGATGTTTCAAATGAACATTTTTCTGCTGCAGATTTTATTAGTTTCTGGGTAGTTCTCCGTCCATTTATGGAATTCTCTAGAGACAATAAAAACATCTTGATCACGTTTCGACCAGGAATTACAGCGGACATAATACAAGAAAAATATTACAATACAAAGAAGACTTCTCTGCATTCTCATTTGGTGGATTATTTTAGAGAACAATTAACAAACGTGGACGAATCTTCCTCCTACTCCATTGTCAGAAAGACCACTCCAAAGGATGTACGGATGATCCAGGAGTTGCCCTATCACATAACAGAGTTGCTTGGTCATGAGAAAGTTGTTCACGATTTCTTAATCAATGCCAAGTGGTTTGTCCGTAAATGTCAACAGTTGGGAGTGCAATCTGTTCTAGACGACATGTCGTTGTGTACTAACAACGAAATCGAAGCGAGGGATATGAATCTACTACAGAGAGCATTACTTGCTTCCAGACACGCTCTGTCCATCGACATCAACCAGCTAGTGTTACAAATACAAACACGGTGCGGGGACACATCAGGGTCTTCATCTGCTCACCCCATGGAGGAGATTTCTCGTTTCGACACCTTTTTGAAAGACATTTCAACGATGCTTAAGCCACGTCTCTCTTGTTCAGCGAATGCACTGCCCCAGCTGGACACAGTGGTCGATGGTAAACATGACGAGATCTTAGATAGACATGTAGATGAGGATAAATTAAAAACTGGGCATGTACCGCCATCAGACACCGAAACCATCTCAGGGAGACATATTGACTACGTGGCTCTAATTCCTTCCGATCCTAATAAAGTCGTTGGCTTATCATCGGCCGTTGGTGAACTGACTGTGTGGGACATAAACTCAATGGAGACGGAATCAAAGCTTAATAATCTGGAATGCCCCAGGAAAATAAAGTTTTTGGATGCTACAAGAGCAGCCATTCTGTGTGGAAGGACGGTTGAAATTCATAACCTTCAGACTGGTGAAGTTTTAACCAAGTTGAAAGGAGTTCTGAATGCGACAATGCCGTATTTTGGTATTCATGACGACAACCATATTGTTGCCTTATCGAGGAACCGAATGTACGTGAACATTATGTGCACTATGTCAGGGGACATGGTGGCCACATTTAAAGTTGGTGAGAGTCGATTCCTTGACAGCCTCCTAGTTAGTGGCAATGGAGAAATGTTAGTTTGTGGCGACGAGACGCAGAAACCTTTCCCTCTTTTGGTGTGGAATTTACCACAGAGAAAGCTCATCCACGATATGAGAATCCAGGGAAGTGAATTCCACACAGCAATTAGTGATATCTCAGAGGACGGGCATTATGTGATCTGTGTTGCCAAGGTGAAGTATAATCTAGCCATAATACAACTCTGGTTATTTAAGAAAAGGCCGTTCTCTGGCTTACCTATTGTATGCCGTTCGTGGGATCTATGTTTAGATTGATTATTTGGGTTTAACGCCACAAACCGACGTAAACGATGTAATATCGCTCTGCATATATTTTGCACATTCACGGTAACAGACACTTGAACCATATTTCCGCATTGTTAACCAGGCTACTCGGCCACATTTGACACTCTAACTCTAACTGTTTGATGGATTGTTAGAGATACAGAACTATGTGGTGTGATAGGTACAGTAAAGGACGGACAGAGCATTGGTAAAATGAACAAATCATAAACGTTTTCTTATCATGGTCAAAATGAGCTTCTTTGCTCTTTACAATGTTCATTTGTTTCATTAGTGTTTAATGTGACGCCTATGGGTATGTTTTACTTTTATTTGCTCGTTTCATTCCGGGTTTAACGTTATACTCTAGGTTTTTTTTCTCTTAGACGACGGGTTGTCCACTTTTCGCTTCACTCACTTAAGTACATTTGAAGCCTGGGGGTGCGTGGGGGGGTCATTTAAAGCATCGCCAAGATTGCCGGATTTACCTGGGGTGACTCCCTTGTCCGACAAGCAAACCACCGAACTATGTCCGCGGGCCCCGCGATTTCCGCAGTTACATAGATACTTCACCTCGACACCTTTGGTTGAAAGGCGGTTTCGTTTGATATATCAGAATGCACTGAATATTATATATTGTTATATTTCATCAAGGAAGTTGATTCCGAAGGTCCCAATTACGTGGTTGTGTACGATCTTCTAAGTGGACAGATTTCAAAGAAGTGGAGTCCCGACTACAACACAACATGCCTGTGTGTGTCAAACAAACGGATGTCGGTTATTACGGGATTAGAAGATGAGACGCTGATAGAGTGGAGCCTTCAGGATGGCTCTGTTAAGTAAGTAATAATTCAGGATGGCCATGTGAAGTAAGTAACGATCCAGGATGGCCTTGTTTAGTAAGTGATAATTCAGGATAGCATTGTTAAGTAAGTAATAATTCAGGGTCGCACTGTTGAGTACGTAATAACTCAGGATGGCTCTAGAAGGTAAGTAAAAATCCAGTAAGACCCTGTTGAGTACGTA
This sequence comes from Mopalia vespertina, assembly GCA_030265115.1. NCBI lineage: Eukaryota > Metazoa > Mollusca > Polyplacophora > Chitonida > Mopaliidae > Mopalia > Mopalia vespertina. Next base: position 372 of record JAQQZZ010023941.1, on the reverse strand, counting down.
ATAATTCAGGAGTGCATTGTTAAGTGAGTAATAATGCAGGGTGGCACTATTGAGTAAGTAATACTTCAGGAAAGCCATGTTGAGTAAGAAATAATTCAGGATGCCATTGTTAAGTAAGTAATCATTCAGGATGACATAGTTAAGTAAGTAATAATTCAGGATGGCTATATAAAGGAAGTAATAATCCAGTATGACCCTGTTGAGTAAGTAATAATTCAGGATGGCTATATAAAGTAAGTAATAATCCAGTATGACCCTGTTGAGTAAGTAATAACTCAGGATGGCTATATAAAGTAAGTAATAATCCAGTATGACCCTGTTGAGTAAGTAATAATTCAGGATGGCTATATAAAGTAAGTAATAATCCAGTAT
>JAQQZZ010023930.1:0-11020 GCA_030265115.1 Mopalia vespertina | reverse complement strand
TCAAGTGTAAGTGGAGTAACCGGTGGAAATGTTTATTAATCAGGATCGAAATTTACATACACTTGCAGGATGTTGCATGATGCAGGCCTTCTGATTTGATGTGAGTGATCTGTGTTAAAGCATAGGACAGCACACCTGAAACCTGAAGGCCTGATGACGTACCTGTATATAAATCTGAGATTGAAGTGTAACAATTTCAAGAATTTAACATTGTGGCACCAGGCACTGTTAAATGGCATGCAATACGAGGATGTACTTGTCTGACAAAATTTCAACCAGTGTGTACATTTGGGTCCAAGGTACAGGGTACCTCCCCAGTCTTAAGATTAACCCACCACTGATTGATAGTCAGTACTTCTATCTAATCATATACCAAGCAAACTGCGGGCAGTTTGAGGTGGCTTTACATGTATGTTGCCCCAGTGACAGTGAGTGAAATAACCGTGAGTTCGAAACAAACCCCCTAAAAAGCCAAGCCACCAATGGAGCAGCATAAATTAACACACTTTGTTATATTATACCATGTATTGTGTCTTTAACATGTATCTCATGGTCATTTGATGCCAGTAAGAGTGGTTTCCTTTTCTTGTTAGGCTGGCAAGTACATGTCCTTATTTTACAAGGATCATTCAAAGTACATGACAGGCCTTTCCATTAAAATTTTACATGAGAGCTAAAAAGCACTCACCTGACCACTTCTACTTTGGCTTTCCATTCAGCATAATACTAACAAAAAGTTTTGCGCGAGTTAAAAACAGCTCACGCAAATTCTTGTGAAGATGTGTTTTATGTGCAGGAGAGTGATCACTCTCATTTATACATGGAAAGCCCTGACATTGAACAAAAAAGTGAAATGTTTGTCTAATAATAACTGTGGTTTTATAGAGTACTTTGTTTGCTTTTTGTAGATGTCTGAGATGCATACCAAGTCCCCTATCACCCGCTATTACAGTGGTAAAACTATCTTCATCACTGGAGCTACTGGCTTTTTAGGGAAGGTCCTCATTGAGAAGTTGCTGCGATGCTGTCCTGACATTAAAAAAATTTACCTGTTAATAAGGCCAAAGAAAGGACAGGATATAGATTGCAGAATTGATGAACTGATACAATGTAAAGTGAGTACTACTTTTTGAAATCTTGGAATTTAAAAGTAATAACAATTAGATTGTTATTGTACTTTTATTTTTAGTCCCCATAAAGTACATGCAGAAAGTATTTATAGGACAACTTGGTGCAGCTACTATTAAACAGCTACCAATGACTTCCTGATGTCTCCATGTTTACTTTTGAATTCTGTTGGCCTGTGTGTGAAGGTCGCGGCAAGGTTTTGCTGCCCCTTAGCTCCTGGACCACCTGCACAGAAAAAAATGTGCACAGGAACATTTTATTAATAAAATAATTTCAGTTTTCACATGCATTAGGTATAAAACTTAAAATGGCTTAAACCCACAATCAAAAAAATAAATAAATAAAAACTCCCTGCTAGTCCAAGTTTAAGGATTATTGGATGTCTACCTCTTATTTTAACATTGTCTTTTGCACTTAAAACAAATATCAAATGAGTAATTTATCCATTTGTAAAATTTGTTTCCAGGTTTTTGATAAATTACGTAAAGATCAGCCAAACTTTTCTGATAAACTAGCTGCAATTGGAGGAGATATACAAGAAGATGACATGGGAATCAACCAATCAGATGTGGATATATTAAAGAAAGAAGTTAACATCGTGTTTCATAGTGCTGCCACGGTTAAATTTGATGAACCATTGAGGTATGTAGTCCTGTTATCACAAGCATTTATTTAATACATATTTAGAGGTTAATAGCATAAAACTGTGTGATATGATGAATGTTCCATTCTCAAACATGTAGTATTTTTATATTATCACTCAAAAAATGACACTTGTTATCACATGGCTGGGGAGTGGAGATATATGTATCACGGTTGTAGTGTGAGATATATATAAAAGGTGTACATTATAACAGTCCCGCTGCAGTGAAGGCTCACCTGTCTTCAGGGTTATGATATATAAAAGAATTTCAAAATTGAAGATGAATTTCATTGAAATCACAGAAAATTGAAAATGATTTTGTGATAAAACTTGTGAATTTTAGGTTCATCAATAAATATTAAAAATCAGTTGCCTTAAATGTTTCTCTCTACTCTACTGGATATGAAAGCAATGACATACTCAAGGTTCATGCCTCATTTATTTTTATAATATTAACGGATTCACACTTCATTGTGTGAAATCTGCTTTTGTATGTACAAGAATTTCTAGATATGACAGAATAGAGACGTCCCTTTGAATTAATGATGATTATGAAGTTGCTGATTTATCATATATAAATATGTGTTGTTTCATCTTGCAGACTTGCTGTTGAGCTAAATGTTATTGGTGTTCAAAAAATGGTGAGGTTATGTAAACAGTTGCTAGTTTTAGAGGTGAGAAATTTTGTCAATGGTGGATTAAAATTATCTACAATTTATACACCAATGTTATGACTTGATAACAGTTGGATATTTAAGCTCTTAGAAAGATGGAAAAATGTTTTTTGTTGAGAATTTGAGGAAAAGCAACTTGATGTCGCATTATCTATATAAACTCAGTATCATGGTTTGCGTAGGCCTATGACAGATGTGATTGTGGCATTTAATTCAAGAATTTCAAATCGGATAATACCATCATCCATTGTTACACAAAATTAATTTCAAATTGCCATTTTCCTAATGTAACCAGCACTCTGCAGCTACGCACTTTGCAGAGAGTTCTCCAACCTTGAAGGTGGTATTTTTCAGCTTTACATTGGCCTCAAATGACTTACTCGGAAGGGACAACTTATGGAGAGTGCGTTATAAACATAAGCTGTAAAAATGCGATGTTTGATCAAAGTCTTATCGTTCTTTTCTAGTCTTGCCCAATAGTTTTTTAACATGTGGAGCTATACTGCTGACTTTGTCTACTTACATGACCTGTTTGAATCAGAGTGAATGAAACAGGTTTGATTGATAACCCTGTAAAATGGAAATGTCTTTTTGCTTGGCTACCTTACTGGACTTATTCAGAATCTTTACCGTGTTCCTGACTTATTTCAGCCATTGTATTGTCATGATTTTTATTTTTCATGGTTTAAATTGTGTAATTTTGGTTACAGTTTACTTTCAAATTGGAATTTAATTTGTGTAACATTATAATTTTCCAGGTTTTGGTGCATGTCTCAACAGCCTATTCAAACTGTGACCGGCCATTCATTGAGGAAGTTGTATACCCGGGACCAGTACATCCACAGAAACTGATTGATGCCATGGCGTAAGTTGTAGTATTGTACGACTTGATCAGAATATATCCTGTCCATTTTCTGACCACCCATTAAATTTCAACATGTCACAACTGTATAAAATCTGAACACTCTCCCCATTATGGCCCTCTGGCTAAGGGCAGTTTGTTTGGGGAGTACATGTAGCAATGCTGTCTTTACTTAGCGCTGGAGGAAGATTAACCTTCCAACTTTAAGAAAACACTTCACATCAGAAATCAAAAGTATGGTGTCCAAAATGGTCATTTTGCTTCATATTTTTAGTAACTGGGTGTCCAATTTGCCTTTCTCCTTCATGTTAAAGTTTCTCAAAACAGGGTATCCAAATGAGACAATTGTTCACTTCAGGGTGTCCATTTGCCTAAGCCCTTGGTTGGAATACATCGTCGTTGTATAAGTGAAATACCACTATAGATGGCGTAAAACACCAATCAATCTCTCTCTTATGGTTTGTCTTTACTTATTTTATTGCCTTGATAAGAATGTGACGAGCTCTTGTCAATAAAAGTCATTTTAATAGTTGATTTCCTGTTGCATGATTACTTTTAGTTGTCATTTAAGTGGAATGTTTATGTTAAATGTAAGCATCAATCAAAGTAAAAATTCATTCATATAAAAAATCATTTTATTAGTGAACACTTGATCAGCCTGTAATACTGTCTACATCTTAATCTGCCTATTCCAGGGACCACTCCCCACAAAAAGGGTCCCATTCACCTGAAAGTTAGAAGGAATATTATTTAGAAATCTTTTATATAAATATAAGAATTGTATCTATTTTTCAATTTATTGAGTTATGAGCATGGTATTGGGGCCGATATAGACTTCTTCTCAAAAAGATTTGATATTTTTTCTATTTCAGTTGGATGGATGATGACATGATAACCTCAATAACACCCAAATTACTGGGAAACAAACCTAACACATATACATATACCAAACAGTTGGCTGAATGTGTGCTAATGACAGAAGGAGCAGACTTACCTCTAGCCATTATAAGACCCAGTATTGTAGGAGCTGCTTGGAGAGAACCACTTGCTGTAAGTATGTTCCGTTAAATTGAAGTAGTGTTGTGTTTTTATCTATATAACACAGTTTGTTATCAATAAGTGTATTCTGCTAAGTCTTAATGTATGGTGGGTGGTTTGGAGGGAACTTCATGTTGCTCTCAGAGTAAACCGTAAATGAAATGAAACTCTTTCTGAAAGTCGACATGTTTTGAGAAATTAGTGTACAAAGCATGATGAAAGTTAATCACAGGCACAGGTGATGAGAAATGGTGCTCTTTGTTTGACTTAATTTTAATCAAAAACAATCAAGCAATGAATAAACATAAATGTAACAATAGTTCCTGTATAATTATAATAGATGACTGACTTGTTTAATTAGTATTTGAAATACCTTCATTGTCTAATTTCAGGGATGGATTGATAACTACAATGGTCCAAGTGGAATTTATATTGCTGTAAGTAAAAAATGCAATCATTCACACAAACCAACACTACCATGAAATGTGAACTATTTTTTTCTCTTGGAAATTAATGTTCTTCCATTTCTAAGTTAAGAGGGATCAACGTAGCCAGAGGGAAAATCGCATGTTTTTTGCAAATATCATTACTTCATATTCAACTGTGATGTAACTCTCACAGTCTCCTCAGGTATACGAGGTATGACTTGTATGACTTTTTTTTTGCCACATTTAATAAAAAAGCAGAGTGAGAAGTGGTCAAACCGTCGTCATAAGGTGAAATTTGGAGCACTGAACAAGTCTTTTCAAGCCTTACTCTCGGCCTGATCACTTTCATTACAGGAGAATGCAGTTTAAAGCTTTTGACAAGCCTGACAGGGCCGTGGCTTAGTGGTTAGTGTGTGCACTTACTAATCCTAATTTGATGTACCATTCACTGGGTCATATAAGTGAGTCACACGATGTGGCTCTGGCAATTGCTGGGGTGGTTTTTAGGACGTTACATCCCGGTTTTCCACTGTAATTAGGCAAGGAACAGTGGGGAGTGAACAGTCCCTCATCATATAGATTCTTGAAGTGGCGTTTAGAAGTCGGGAGAACATAAAACATGGAAAGATTTAGTATGTGAAAATCTAGATCGTTTTCAAACTTGAAAACGATCTCTGCAATGAGATAGAAACGTAGTATCCAATAAATTAAGAAGTTGTTATCCATACTAAATCTTTCCATGTTTTACGTCATCATATAAGTGAAATACCCTTCAGTACAATGTTAAACCCCAATAAAACAAACCTGACAAATTTTATAATGTATCTATTCATTTCTTCAGACTGGTAAAGGAGTATTACGTACGATGAAGGCAGAGAACACAGCAGTGGCTGACATTGTACCAGTAGACATCCCTATCAACATGATGATAACCATGGCCTGGCACACCGCAGTATCCAAACCAAAAACTACACTCATTTACCACGCTACAACGGGCGGAGTGAATCCCTTCACCTGGGGAGAGATGGGTAGGTACAGCAGTCTCATAGACTTAGCTAGAGACCCGTCCACCTGTCATTTACGACAGGCAGATTTCTAAAAAAATATTTAAAATGACGGGTGGAAATTCTGAATTTTAACATGTCATTGGGAAAGATAGGAAAATTGAAAATTTTGACATGCAAAATTCCTTAGAAAAGGGGTTTATGATTTCTAATCCTAGCTAAAACACGGAGCAGTCTGAATGATTCTTAAATGTTAACAAGCTGCTTAATTCATTGTTAAGCTGTCACATGATTTTTTATTCATAAAAAAAGACTATTTATTAAAATAAGGATAAAGCTATCTGGGCTGTGAGGTTTAATGCCATCAAACATACATGTAAGTATCGTGATGAGGGAATGTTTGTGTATTATAGGTGCCAAGCATTTGGAACTGGAGGAGATTGTTTATTTCTCGTCTGTCCATCTGTCCACCACCTAATCAATTTTCAACATTCTTTTTAGGGCATCGCTTCAGCAGATTGAACTCAAAGTTTGTTTAGATCTTTTTATGAAAACTTACAGATGAAGTTTGAGTGTTTGCAGTTATGTATTACACTCGAGACTGTGCCTTGTTTATATTAGAGATGATTGTCATTCATTCATGTAATTATAGTAATCACGAAATGTATGTGTTTTATCTATTTCAGAGATGATTGTGATGAATTCATTTAAAAGGATACCTCTAGATTCAGCCTTCAGGAGACCGAACGTGTGCCTTACTAACAACAGGTAAATAAAAACACTTTCATTTTTTTAACTTTACCAATTTCATTGCTAAGCTCTTGATGAAAATTAACTTTCCAACATTATGGAAACGCTTCACATCTTGGTTGTGCTAGTTTCAATTATTGTTGGAATACACCATATAAGTGAAATACCCTTAAGCACGGTGTAAAACACCAATCAATCAACCAATTTCATTTCTCAGGTTATTAGATTTCTTGGGAAGTTGTGGGTGGTTGGAGGGAGCTTCATGTTGCCCTGGTGTCGAGGGTGGTTTCCTTCACCCATTGGGCTGGCACGTCGTCATATAAGTGAAATACTCTTGAGTACGACGTTAAACCCCAATCAATCAAACAAACAAACAATCTTGGGAAGTTAACGTGGGAACCAATCGAAAAAACATTACATTTGTTTAATGTAAAATTACTGCTTTGTGTTGTGTTGAGTGAGTTTAGGTTGCCATTTATCCAGGTAAACACACAAACTATGAATCCTACATAGACATCAAAGTGATGCTGTAACATTGTGAAACTTGACCAGATTTATAGTTTGTATTTATGCTGTGTTCTGGTCTCTGAATCCGTCATCATAAAAGTGAAATACTCTTGAGTACTATGTCAAACCCCAATCAAACAAACAAACAAAATCGATGTACCGCTCACAGATTCAAGTCCGTCTGTTGACCAGCATCAGGTATATGAGTGAGTCCAATGATTTGTCTGCGTCAGGCGCAATCGTGGGGGTGGGTTTTAGGCGGTTTCCTCTCTGTTTTCCACCGTATTTAAGCAAGGAACAGTGGAAATGAACAATCCGTCGTTATATCAATGAAATACCCTTGAGTATGACCTGAAACCCCAATCAAACAAACAAACAAACACTATTGTTTGATTAATATACATATGTGAACTGTTCTCAAAACAGCCCCTCACTGTCTTTCTCTACATTTGTAAACACATACAATATTGTATCACCCAGTCAAATTAGTTTTGTTTATTTTGGTTGTCATTAACACTAAGTAGTGTTCAAGTTTAAATACTATTGATTTGAACAAATGGCAGTGGCTTAGGGGTTAGCGTGTGCTCTTACTAATCCTACTTTGATGTACTGTCTCGTCATATAAGTGAAACACCTCAATCAAACAAACAAATCAATGTACTGTCCACAGGATCGAGTCCGTCTATCAACCCTTAGGTATATGAGTGAGTCACACGCTATGGCTCTGACAATCGCAGGGGTGGTTTTTACGAGGTTTTATCCCAGTTTTCCACTGTAATTAGGCAAGGAAGGGTGTGAAGTGGACAATCCGTGGGTAATGAAATACCCTGGAGTACGACGTTAAACCTGAATGAAACAAACAAAAAAATTGAATTGAACAAAAATTGGAATGAAAGAACAATTAATGAACAGCATTAAAAAGGGTTTTATGGCTTAAAATACTTGCGTATAATATTTTTAAGTCTTTAAATGACAAAAAAAGGGGAAATAGAATTATCCTGGAATTATTACATATATAATAAACTTGTTCCTCATAAATGACTGATAAAATTTTAATGTTTGGTCATGTTTGTGTCTTTACAGTTTTCTTCATGATTATTGGATATTTGTGAGTCACATGATCCCTGCCTATTGTTACGACCTTGTAAACAGCATTCTGGGTAAAAAACCAAGGTGAGTATTTGCTAAAAGTCTTAGTCATGATCTCCTCTGGGTCATGGGTGTTTGTTTCACGAGTACCCTAAATCACCTCAAATTTCATCCATGACAAATCCTAACCTTTTTGCTTGTTGTACTAATATTACAGCACGTAATCAAACAAATTTATGTTTTCTGACAAATCTTGATGCTTCATTCTGCCTCACAGAAACAATTTAAATAGCTCACAAAAAAGTAGGTTTTTTGGCGAATTTGAGGTCATAGTCTTTAATAAGCTTTTGCTGCTAATGAACACTTCACAATAAATGGAGCCAAGTATAGACATACTGCTTTACTTAACACTGGAGGAACATTAATTCTCCAACAGATCAAAACACTTCACATTATACGTGTACGTGTGGCCATTACTGTTGGATACGCCACTATCATATAAGTGAAATACCCTTGGGCATGGCGTTAAAGACCAATCAATCTATTAATAACAATTAATGGTTGTGTCGGAGTGGCGTCTTACTGTGAGTGTTGTAGTACAGTACTGTCAGACTGTATAAGAGGAAGTCGTGACTCCAACCACAGATCTCAGGTGGTTGGAGGGAGCTTCATGTTGCCCTGGTGTTCTCAGAGCTAAAGGGGAACAGGAAGTTGGTCTGTTTGTTGTGTCTGTATTGCGTCCTGTTATCATCCTGTATTTGTCCCATCTTGTCTTTGTTTGTTGCCAGTGTTGTCGAGGGTGGTTTCCTTCACCCATTGTGCTGGCACGTCGTCATATAAGTGAAATACCCTTGAGTATTAAGTAAAATCACAATCCAACAAACAAATCCAACCACAGATCTCACTTTTTGGGAAAATCTGACTCTTCATTGCTTGACATTGAAAATACAAACAACTACAAGATAGTCTTCTGGTATTATTGATTAATATTAAACTACTTCATTGATGTAATTGTTTGTTTGATTGGAGTTCAACGCTGTATTTAAGGTTATTTCACTCCTATGACTGCGCCTAACCCAATGGGTGAAGGAAATCACCCTCGACACCACTGGCAATAAGACAAAACTTGAAGTACAACCAGATAAAGTAATGCAAAGACAACACAAACAGATCGGCTTTGCATTTTAAATCTGAGAGCACCAGGCCAACCAGAAAGACTTAAAGTTATTAACTTTCAAAAAATAATTTCAGTAATGTGGATTCTCCAGTTTGTGTAGATTTGTTTTACATTAAGTCTTTGGTGGGCAACCTTTTAGCTTGGTTTAATTGTGCGTTTTTGTTTGTTTAAAGTGTAATCTTATGCCAAAAGATGTTTCAACCTAATATATTTTTGTACAACTATTATAGGATGGTGAAAACGTACAACAGGTTGCATAAGACAATTGGCATTTTGGATTATTTCACAACCCATTCTTGGGAATGGACATATCATAACTTAGATATGTTGAGAAACCAGCTCAGCCAAGAAGACAGAAAGGTAGGGGTTTTTCTTCATCTGTCGATAGGGCTGCAGTGGCTTAGTGGTAAGCAAGTGCGCTTACTAATCCTACTTCAATGTATTGTTCACAGGATCAAATCTGTCCATCGACCCTCAGGTATATGAATGAGTCACAAGATGTGGCTCTGGCAATCGCAGGGGAAGTTTTTACGAGGTTTCCTCTCAGTTTTCCATCGTAATTAAACAAGGAACATCATGAAATGGACAATGTGTCATCATATAAGTGAAATACCCTTGAGTATGACGTTAAATCCAAATAAACCAAACCAACAAATCATCTGTCCATAGTGTCAAGATAAGCTTTATAGTAGGCCACATGTTTCAATCCTGTTGTTACCATAGTTATGATGTACATATCGTCTACTTATTATGTACACGGTTTAATCAAGTGCCTTTTCATTACATGTTCATGGGGTGACTTCTATTAAATGATTGTATGGTTATTTGATTAAACAATTACATGGTCTACTTATAAGCGCTGTACTGTGGTCGGCTTGTCCGTTTAATAGGGCATTGGGCTCAGTGGTTAGGCCATCCAAAATAATATATTTGTTTCCCGTAACAAGAATATAAAAAAGTGGGTAGGTAGGTAGGAATTATTTTAAACTTATAACATTAAAAACACTTTTGTTTGAACGGTCATTTTATCGAAATAATTTTTTTTTATATGTACTTGTTATTTAGGCCTTGCTGTTGGCTACTTCACTTATTAAATGGCAGTGTATTAAATTTTTAATGAAAATACAACATAACCCATGCTTTTTTCAGCAAATAAAAATAAATACTGACCATTTTCTTTTTTTTTTACCTTGAATTTTTGGGGTATGTAGGGTTACGGGAAACAAATAAATTATTATGGATGGCCTTAGTGTGTCAGACTACTGATCTTGCAGCCAGGCTTGTGCTGTGGCGGAGATCGGACTGAACAGGGTCTTCCCATGGTTATGCAAACTTATTTTAGGAGGACCGATTTATAGGTTTCCCCAAATTGTTTGCAGTGTTCGTCTAAATTTGAATTTTGCTACTGATTTTGTCAATCCGATCATCAATGAAGTTGCAAATGTTATGTTATCTCAAAAAAATGTTGAGGACTAATTTTAGGGTTATGTCGGAAAAGATTTCAGCACTGCTACACAAGCCTGTCTTGATGTAATGCTCACATGTTTGAGTCTCACCCAGGTCTGTGCTGTAGTCTTTTCCGGCATAACCTGAAAAATCGGTCCTCAAAAATTTTGTGAGGTAACCTAACATTTCCATTTTCACTTGGTTTGCTGATTTTTTAAATACATAAATGTGCCTTGGTGAAAAATAAAGCAAAATTGCTTTAAAACACAAACTT
>JAQQZZ010023919.1:0-11020 GCA_030265115.1 Mopalia vespertina | reverse complement strand
ACCACAAACAGATCGGCTTCCTGTTCCCCTTTAGCTCTGAGAGCACCAGGGCAACATGAAGCTCCCTCCAACCACCGACTGGCTGGACTGGTAATAACAGAACCAATCGTATTCTCGCGAGAGTTTCTATAGCGGACGAGACTAAGTCTCGACGTAGACAGTAGAATTGATTATATATTTTAGAATGTAACAAACGTAAACATTATGGTTACTTCTTAAATACACCTTCTAAGGCTTCTGAGCGTATAATCGCTTAACCTTTAATCCGCTTTGAACCTTGACAGTTACGGCATGATTAGGGAATGTCATTAAATAAGCATTTACTATTTTTGTATAACACGAGGGTACAAAAAACTACGTCAGAAAATAGGTCACACTCAGGAAACTTTCGTAACAAGAGTGGCCTTATTTACTACTTGCAGGTTTTTCATCAAGAGTTGACCTAATTTTCGTTAATAAACTTGTGTGTATATAGTCGCGTTTATACATAAGAAGCTAGACCTCTGCATAGGTAAGGTGAGTGAATTAAGGCCCGTGGCTTGTCGCTGTAACATTTTACTGCACAAAGAACGATCGATTTCAGACTTATAGGCATTGTGAGGTGTAAATTCTGAGTAAGTAGGCCGATCATCCTTAAATCTTTCGATTGTTTGTTTGATTGGGTTTAACGCCCAACTCCTTGTTCCTTGCTGTTCCTGCTTAAATACGGTGGAAAACCTGGATGAAACCTCATAAGAACCACCCAGGTATAGTACAATATATAGGTCTAACCCTAACGATTTGCCATGCTTTTCCTCGAGCCACATTGTGTGACTCACTCATATAACTGATGGTCAATAGGTGGACTCGAACCCGTGGACCGTACATCAAAGCAGGATTGGTAAGCAGATACGCTATCCACTAAGCTACGGCTGCGGGCCAAAAATCTTTCGAGAAAATGCTTAAGATGATGGGGAAAATGTGTTACCATATTAGAACAGTATAGACTATAAACGGTTTGATCATAAAGAAAAGCTATTGGTCAAGTTAGAAAAACTTGCTTGCTTCGGGAGTCGAACCCGGGACCTTTGTTAAGTTACATATATTTTGAATAAATGAAGAGAGAAAAATTTGCTTGCCTCCACCCACTTAGGCGTTCAGCAGATTGTTGTATAATGACGTCTGTGCGGCCGTTGGACTATTATTACAACTGTATAAATACACCAGAATTACATTATGATTTCGTACATTGACACTGATGAAGTTGCCGGGTTTAAAGTTCATAACAATCATACCTTAATAAGCAGTGTGTTTAGTTTTTATTTAGATCCGCATTGCAGATACTTTTTGTAAGAACGGTATACGTGGGGCCTTCACCTGGGGACCGGATCGGATCACAAAGCGATCTTAGTTTAAGTTCATCTTAATTGTCATGGCAACCACTACTGAAGGGATTGTGTCGTCATGGTAATTACGGTCAACTAAGTCTAATATTGCTTTGTGGAACAATTGCCTTTCGTACTTTTTCTGCTTAATTAAATTTCCATTTTCAAAATAATGCCAATGCTTTTGTACATTGGGGCCAATATAAACCAAGGCATTTTACAAAACCGTAAATGATATTTTAATGGCTTTTCGTCGTTTGAAATAAAGACACCTTGTCATTTGCGGTCGACACGCAGTTAATGTATTCTAAAATATAATCGATTCTACTTCCTACGTCGGACATTGACTCTGAGATAGACCCAGGCCATCTTGTTTTGCACTTATTTTATTTGCTGGTCTGTGGAATACGTCGCCCCAAATATTAATTGGCGGAAATTGCGCGATGGCCTGGCATAGCGTACGAGAGTTGTCTTAATCTCGTCCACTATAGAAACTCTCGCGAGAATGCGGTTGGCAGTTAATGGTATTCTAACCCTCGCGAGATTTCCGTTACTATGTCATCGTCGCTACGCCGTGATAGATGTATGAATATGCATCAAAATCGTACATTTTGTTCGCAGGAATCCTATTTACCAGCGTATTTACACTAGTTTCCACACTTTGACAAACTTAACGAATTTCATATGGCAAAGTTATAGAGAGTGTTTTCTCACGATAAGATTTGTGGTCACGATTTCAGAGGATTCCCCTTATTTACTGAAGTTTGGTTGGTTGACTGATTTCGACCAATCAAAATGCCGCAAATAAGGGAAATCCCTTTAAGTCGAAATGACAAATCTTACAGTGAGAATGTACCTATCTGCTTCGTTTACTGTGATACCGAGGGGGTTGATATTTTCTGTTTGATCTATTTTTTTACTCAATTGACTTTTTCTATCCATCCTAGCTTTCATATCAGTCTTTCAACTTTTCTATTTCCATCACTATGTTAGCTTTTTCTATCACTCTGTGGCTATCTGCTGATATCTGGAGCCTAAAAAGATGCCCGTCTGTCAGCTGCAGATTTCGGACGTTATATTCTCAACACAGCATTTATATAAAACACTTACTATTATAGCCTGCGGCCGTGGCTTAGTAGTAAGCGTATCGGCCTACTAATCCAATGTCTGTGGAGCAACGGCTCCGGCAATTTCGGGGGTGGCTTGTACGAGATTTCTTCTCGGTTTCGCACCGTATTTAAGTAAGGAACAGTGTGAAAAGGACACTGCATCGACATATAAGTGAAATGCCCTTGAGTACGACGGTAAACCCCAATACAACAAAATACAACTTTTATACACACGTAGAGTATTTCGTAACACGGTTTAAAAAAAAACATTGAGCACGAAGTTTTACACCAATTTGCTTTATTTCGCTCGGTTGACGTTAAACAAACACCACAAGTAAACCATTTAACCAGAATCTTCTGATTTTATCAAGGTAATGATGTGGACGGCTGTTCTGGTTGCGGTATTGTCCCTATTTGGGTGGGTATGCGGAACCATCAATACTGGGAATCCAAAGGCAGTCCCCTGGATCGCTCTGTCGCCGTCACGGCTAATGAAGAAATCTCAACCCAGCTGGCACCTGAACGAGAGCTTCTACCGGGCTGCCGTTTATGAGCACCGTACAATAGCACCAAGAGATCCATCCATTGTGCTTTCCAGGCAGGATGCCTTAGACTCCATGAAAAGAAACCTGGCCATTTTCAGCAAGCAAGCTCACATAGCAGCGTACCAGGTAGGCCTGGCGAAGTTTTACGTTTGAATTAAAAAATGTCAAGAACAAATTCCTGTTCAGGTTGTTGGTTAAATATATCTTTGTGCTGATTGTTTTAAACCGCACTAAAGATCAATCCACTTTTATATCGGCGAAGAGATTTCCCGGGCACAATTATCGTTCAAAAGTGGCTTAAAGCCGACTAGAGCCGATACAAATCGGCATTAGGCCTATGGAGTGAAACGCCTAACTATTGTCATCATTCAAAAATCGCCCCGAATATTAAATACAAAATTTAAAAAAAACAACGTAAGATTACATCATTTATGCTACCTCAAATATTCCTCGGGGTATCATGCATTATAGACTACATACTCTAGAAGCTTATAAATGCATCCATAAAAGGTTTATCCTTTGTATAACAGGCATGATATATAGCCCACGGCTCTATTTTGTAACAACTTCCTCAATTTATACCCGGTCTAATTAGCTCGCCGGCAGTGTATTGTCAAATCTTATGGTGTATATAAGGAGTTTATACACTCTGGAGTTCACGAAAGGTCACCATCACAAGTACGCTCACTTGTGAGCTGCTATACAAATCATTTTGTTTTTATCCGCTGACAAAACTCGATGGTTTTTCAGAGGATCGCTGCGAACAGAGTGGATAAGGTCATGTCATTTGGGGCGTTCCCGACTGCAGTTGTTCATGTCGTATTTAAGGACGCGGCTTTTTAACTGGTTGTATGAAAATCAACTTTGCCGGTAACCAACCTATGTATGGATGACGATTTAGACTAGAAACGATTAATGGAAGATTTTAATATGATGTTTTAAAATTGCCCCGTTCTGGTAATCCCCGAGAAACGGGCATTATTTTATCAGAGGATATAAAGAAAAGATATGTATGTAAACGATGACCGATCACAACTATCGTATAAGTAAAGCTGGATAAGACTCTAACAATCGGCGAAATCAGGGAAAATACTCAGCCAAATGACTTCGAAAATAGTCCAAATGTTTACGGTTTTATTTTGTACCAATCTGATTTAAACTAGATCTAAATTGGCTCTGTGGTATTTTGTTGTCAGACTTGACGACATCCAATAACGTACGGCACTGGGTCATGAAAGGTCACTGCCTCAGTTGTCCAATAGAAAGCCAGAATAGGCGGAAGCCAGTCAGCGAAAGTACTCGGCACTGGTCGGGAACAAAGTTGTGGGCAGCGCCTTTGCGGTCTGTGATCTACACCAACTGATGTACCGGCGTAGCTGTTTGGTATGGGAATGCATTAAGTCAAATAAATAAACGACAGGACAATTCCACGGATAAATTATAGATCAGGTTTAACTCAGATTGATTTTGGACCCAGTCTAACTGTGTGCTTTTGTCTTGTAGGGGTCCCTTGTGATCGTCTTTCCTGAATATGGTTTGTATGGGTTGGATCAGACTCGAGAAACCATACGCCCTTATTTGGAGCCCATTCCAGATCCTGACTTGGTGTCTTGGAACCCATGCATCGATCCAAACCCACACTCAGAAGTGCAGCACATCCTAAGCTGTATGGCTAGGGAATCTTCAATCTACATTGTGGCTAATATGGGAGAAATCTCACAGTGTACTTCCGGTGTTGACGGGGGATGTCCACCAGATGGGTATTTCCAGTTTAACACAAACGTTGTGTATGACCACACTGGGAATTTTTTAATCCGATATCGAAAACAGCACATGTATCAGGAGCAATGGTTTGACGCCTCAACAATGAATCATATAGCAATTTTCCAAACCCCGGCTGGTCTGATCGGCACTTTCATTTGCGCCGATGTTATCTATAAGTCCCCAGCTGTAGATATTGTCAAAGAGTATGGGATTGTCTCCATTGCATTCCCTACTGCCTGGACGAGCAATTTTCCGTATGCGGCAACTATAGAGGCACAGCAAGGTTACGCCGTATCCATGAAAGTGAATCTGTTGGCTTCTAATGTACACTTTCCAAAGGATGGATTTTTAGGAAGTGGAATATACTCAGCATCAGGGGCGATAACTTACTCGTATGACACAGAGAGTGAACAAGGAAGGCTGCTGATGGCAGATGTACCAATTAACCCGAGCCTAAAATACGCGCAACCTTCAATGAAAACGCACTCTACTCAAAAAAGAGATAATAGCATTGATACATTAAAAAGAACAAATTTTCAAAATACGACGTTCAGCTCAAAGATGGTAGGAGACGAAGTTACTTTTAAAATAATTGAAAACAACAACGGAAGTGAGAAAATTTGCATGGGAGATCTCTGCTGTTTTCTAAAGTATTCCTTTAGTTACAAAAGCTCAAAAGAAATTTATGCTTTTGGAGTTTGGCAAGGGATTCATACCAAATATTTGTTACTGTATAATCAGATCTGTACTGTGGTCAAGTGTAAATCCACCGATAAATATACCTGTGGCAAAAAGACATTAACTGCTGAGTCATCTTTCAGCCATCTTGAATTACGAGGAAATTTTCAGGCCGAAGCTGTATATCCTTACCTCCTTACAGTAGAGAACTCTCAAATAAACTTGGCTGTGAGAGAATACGATTACAGTGGTGGTACATTAACCAGCAGAAAAGGATTTTCAAAGCCATTCTTATCGGTCGTTCTTTTTGGAAGATATTTTTCGAAAGACCCGAAATTTTGATCACTATTTAATGACATCAACCAAATGTTTTCAGACTCAATCAGAAATCTCGTCAAGTAATATGTTTTGTGAAAAACATTTCTTGCTGATATGGACTACTTGTATGGTATGGGTTAAAAACATGTCGGAACACTGCTCGGTCATTTCCGTACGGTAAATAATCTCGGGCGATATATGGGTCATTTCAGATGGCCCACTTATCCACGTGTTTATTGTTAATATCTGAATGCTTTTCTTGTGATGATATGATGATGTCATTGGAGCTACATTATTATTAAATTACTTACAAAGGAAAACATTTGCATTATTTACAATAAGTCAAACATAAAAAAGTATTTTGTTTACATGTGATTTTACCCGAGAAACGGGCTTGTTCGATGAGTTTTTTTAATACAAATCCGCGGAATACTTTGGTTGATTTCCACGCACAAAAAATCCGGCAGTTAACATTACACGTTTTCGAGTAATATTATTGCTTCCATTCACCTCCGAGATAACATAACCGGTACGGATAGTGTCGAAAGATGTTCCGACATGAGGTTAAAAGCTAGCTTGGTTTATCTCCCTTGGGAAAAGATAAAACTCTATACACTAGCTTGGTTTATCTCCCTTGCGGAGGATAAAAAAATCTATACTACGTATTTTGTGGATTCCCACCCAGCACAAAGCATCTCAATATTGCGTGACAGCTTCACAAATTCGCACATTGCTTTGAGAATACACGCGTGATTTAATATAGTTATGTCGAATACTGGGTGGGATCATCGTTGGGCTATTTCATTTTTTTTGAAAGCTCTTTTTTTTTCACTGTATGCGTCAAACATTCTGTTAACGCTTATTTAACTGTTGTGTTCTTTTTTTCCCTTTTAGTTCTTATAAATTTATATTTTCAATGTAAAGAAAGAAAATGTTGCTTGCTTCCGCCGGTTTTCGAAGAAGGGTCCCTGGAAATCAAAAGACATTAATCAAGTTGAGACAAGTTGTTTTGTGGAGTACAAACTTATTTTACAGGTGTTAAAAGCGTGTGTAATACATACCGGTTCTGGATCCTCACTACTCCGAGTTTCCGTGAAATCTCGCGAATTAGCCTACCTTTCCAACGCAACATTTATAGATAAACCTGCACATTATGGCCATCATTGGAAGAACACTGCTGCCACATCAATGAAATATCATTGAGTACGGTGCTAAACACAAATTAATTAAAGGACCAATATTCCAATAGCTGTTCAAGGAGGTTTGCCTTTGGACAAATGAACCCATAGGTGGCGCCACCATACGAGAGAGATTTTGTATCACGGTATTGCATTAAGTCTTCGCGAGCTAAGCATAACATGTGTTTGTATCAATCTTGGTACATTAAACGGACAATTCGTTCATGTAAGGCGAAATCACGGAATGGATAAGAGATTTGCATGATAAACTATCTTCATCTAGTCATCTGTCCGTCAAATCCTTTATGTTGAAGTTTGCGAAATGTACGAGATCTTTGTTTAGATGAAGTATGTACCATTAAACGCATTTGTGTAGTTATCTGAGTCAACTAATGGCACTATCTGTATGTTCAGGGTGAAGCATAGCCTCTTGTACAAGACATACACTGACTGACGTATGTCACCAATTCAATCGAGCGTATGAAATTAGGCCATAACATAGAAATTCAACCTTATGTCGCATGGTATGTCTACACTTTTATAGCTATAGAGTCAGCATGTATTAGTATAGTGTTTATATAAAGAGGATCTCCATCTTCCGAATATACTATGTACCTGATAATTACATATCTGTATATCGTGCCGGAGATTTTAGATGTTCTATTTTGGTATAGCATCAACACAACGAAACCAGTAAATTTCACGTCAATATTTCAAAATTAGAAACCCTGCCAACGCTAAAGGCGATAATCACAAAGCAAATATCCTGACCCTTTTTTTCGCCATTTTACCAATCGAGAAAATATATGGCTATTTTAATCTCGGGCCACACGATTCTTATATCCTGAAGGAAAATAAACCAGTAACTTACTCCGACCAAATTAGAGTTTACACGTTGCTCTAAACACAGGGACACACATATAGTATGCACGTTGGCCTTGCGCCAAAGACTGTTATTAAACTATACCTCCCGCGCGGTATTATCAAAGTGTGTTCTTCATTTGATTAGGATGCCATAACGGTAGTTCAACTCAGAAAACGACTTGAGGTAGAAAACCTCGAGGAAGTGAGGCGACCACATTTGGCGGACACCTTTGGCACTGAATTTGGCACTTTTTTTACAGTCATTCGAATTTAAATACACACATATAGGTATCATAATGGCTTTTATACGCTAGGGATACCTACTTGATAGTTCAAAGACACTTAATTCTTCTTTAAAAATATTTAGTTTGTAGATTTTATTGGGGTTTTTTTATATACCGGTGTACAAAACTTAAGACAATAAGTACAGTTGTATAAGCATGTCAAACACCATTCTAAAATAGAATCAATTCTACTTTTTACGTCGAGACATTGACTCTAAGATACACCCGGGCCATCTTGTTTTGCACTTCTTCTTTTTTTGCTGGTCTATGGCATACGTCGCCCCAAATATTGGCGGAAATTAATGCGCGATGGCCTGGCATAGCATACGAGAGTTGTCTTAGTCTCGCCCACTATAGAAACTCTCGCGAGAATACGATTGGCGTCAATATAGTGCGACATGTTAGACTCAGCCAGGTAGTTCTGCTGATCATTTACTGTCGACTAGGATTTTGGGTGGATTAACGTTCTGACTTATGTTTTTGAAGAACCTTGCGGAAGTGGCTTAACACAGTGCGAAACTTTGGTAATAAACCAAACAATTTACTATAGTTACTATAGGCAAAATTAAACATATACAGTTGTCGATGCTTCGAAGTAAGAAGTGGAAAAGCATCAAAATAGATGCAAACCCTGGTACCCTCTATACTATCATTAAATCACCATTATTCAGCTATAGTATACTGATTAAAAATGGACCATGTGTTCGGCTATAAATGTTACTTGTCTGAAGTAGATGTATCATTGTCAGATGGTATTTCCGTCTAATCAAAATGAACTTAGAGAGAAGTGATAAACAAGAATGTCTGTCACACATGCAGGTGATGTGCAGATAGACCGGCTATTTTGCAGATAATGAATAAAGTTGTGCTCGAATTTCACAATGTGGTCAATCCGTTTAATTCGAAAAGCCAAGCCATTAAGCTAAGGGCAGAAGATTTGAATCATGTTCATACTGTTGTTAGTTAACATTGGATGAGCATTGCTTTTACAACAGAGCAAATCATTTGATATTTTATATGGTTTGTTACTGTTGACAACCGTCGTATAAGTGAAATATCCCTGAGCACTGCTTCGCTAATTAATGTTTGTTTGTTTGTTTGTTTGTTTGATTGGGGTTTAACGTCGTACCAAGGGTGTTTCACTTATGACGACGGATTGTCCACTTCACACTGTTCTTTGCCTCATTACGGTGGAAAACCGGGAGGAAACCTCATAAAAACCACCCCAGCGAGTGCCGGAGCCACATTGTGTGACTCACTTATATACCTGATGGTCGACAAACGGACTCGATCCTGTGAACGGTAAATTGGAGTAGGATTAGTAAGCGCACACGCTACCACTAAAACACGGCCGCGGACCAGCTATTTAAAGAATCAGTTTATTAACAAGAAAATAGAACTTAATACTTGACACATCTTACTCGAAATAGTTTTCGTGGAATCAAATTCGATTGATTTCACAAATAAATAAAATTTTAACAAAGTATCGGAAAACACAAAAAATCAACCCAATTGACTAAATGAGAACAATAAATTAATAAAAAAAAAACCCACAACAAATTCAAACAATATGTCAAGAGCGTAAAACCCCCAAAATAAACACCTTACCTGACAACAAGATAACTTCGGTCAGATGCTGATTCTTCAGAAACGTTATTGAATAGGATTTGCGTAAGCCTTGACAAGCAAGTCAGTCCAGTTATTGCTCACAGACCCAAAATCCCATGGGTGACTTTTAGTTCCAGTTATGAATTCAAAGCGAGCGTATTTTAGAGAATGTCATTGCGTCTGGAGACGTGCAATGAAAACGAAATGCTTTACTTATTGGGAGAAGACATCCATCCGGTCGGAGTGAAAGGCATAGGTTTACGACGACTTTGTTTTCATGATATTCGTAAGAAAAGAGGAGCAAACTGTCTTATGCCAAATCCGAGAGATAATACTGTAATGACTGTCAGACCATACACGGATGGCCTTATGCGTCTTTGACAGGCTGTCAACTCTGCCCACAAATATCGACGTCGCTGCCTCAAAATCGTCACCGCGATCCGTCAAAGCGCCGTACTCAATGGATCGAAGCGGGCGTGCCACTACAGGCTTCGTCTGTTCGGATGGAAATAACTATACAACAGTTGTTATAGTAAGACCAAAGCCTGAGCCGTTCGAGAAGCTACTGTCAGCACGCCTAGACGATTTAAAAGAACACACGTGGTGTCTGAAGACTCGCTATATTTACTTTAAATGTGGCCTAAAGCCTACCTGGAAGAGACTGTCACCTCGGTCAAGCCGGGATAAAAATGTCAACTAATGACGTCCATTTTCCTAAGACTGGCATAGTTAATTAAGATGCTGGTGTACACATACCCGAGTAAACACCTGCTTTCGGCAAAATTCTAAATTTAGAAACGTGGAAATAGACGGATAATTTCTATTTTAATAATTGAATAAGCGAGGTGCCTAAGTAACGACTGTCTTAAGTCGGTTCAGCATCATTAGATTATCTAAATTAATTAATTAATTAATTATTTATTTATTCATTCATTAATATATGAAAGATTACATTTATATAAATACGCTAACAGATGATATTGGAAATAAAAAATGATATTATTTCTTATTGTTAATTGAATTGTTTACATAGCTTAAAACCAAATAAAAAATCAAACGGTGATTTGGGACATTCGGCGATACTTTAGGTATAATGTGGAATTAAAAACTTTACAACTTTTATGTTTACCAATCATCGTGTCGAATAGTTGCTGCAGCCCATGCACATCATCCTAACTCGTACATCAAAGTGTTACACAAACAATTCAATCAGCTCAGACACAAATTACGCTACATTTGATTAAAACCGGAAGCGGGCTAACCTCCATGCCTTACGTACAGCCCGCTTGGTCATAAACCTAGTGCCAT
>JAQQZZ010023908.1:0-11020 GCA_030265115.1 Mopalia vespertina | reverse complement strand
CAATTTGACAACACGAGAGAGATTAATGGTGTGCTTATGTATTGTTTCAAGTAATGTTGTAAATTATCCCTGAGTGATTCCGGAGTGACCAAGGTAAGTTTATTATTACATTGTAAGGTTCGGTTTGCCCGACAGGCATGACGGAAGATTTATATCAGAGACGTATGGATTGTGTCCAGTCGTTGTCATTAAGAGACAGCTAGGTAATGGTAACCACCTGGGCTTTTACACAATCAATTGAGAAGGCCAGACAGACTTAAGGTGTGGATGTTTGTAGGCTTAAATAATGGGTGTTAATCGTCTCGCTGTTATTGTCTATACCAGCAATCTATCATACCACTTAAATAGACATTTAACTTAACAAATGGCCCTGTGGGACGATCCCTGCTTTGTATAGTCGGTAGGTGGCAGAATCCTTCCCCGGCAAAGCCACATTTGTGAGCTTTCCTTAAATGAAAACTTCACTTAATATTCCTTATATTTTTTGTAGAATTATTGGTGTTGTATTTTTTTAGGAATGTTGTTTGATGAAACGTAAATACAATAAAGATAATTCATAATAATACACGTCAACTCTCTGAATACGTAAATGGGCAATGTAGATCACGCCCTTCTTCAATTTGAATTTACAGATGTTCAATGTATTTCTGAAGTTCCTGTAGTGTATGTTTTAATTTCTTCTAGACCCATTTGTCGTGTTTTTGTTTATTTTTGTTTTATGCTTACTGGAATGAAATGACCAACCGATTGGTGATTAACGCCTTACTGAAGGAAGTTTGACTACATGACGTGGGTGTATACTCCAGCAGTGAATAGCGGAAGAAAACATAAACAGGTAAGGGGAGATGGAAACCCTGGACACCGCGAATCTACCTTTTTATTTTAGATACAGACCTCTCAAATTATATCCAGTTTAAATCCGACCTTAATGCTCTGAATGAG
This sequence comes from Mopalia vespertina, assembly GCA_030265115.1. Lineage (NCBI taxonomy): Eukaryota > Metazoa > Mollusca > Polyplacophora > Chitonida > Mopaliidae > Mopalia > Mopalia vespertina. Next base: position 10,078 of record JAQQZZ010023908.1, on the reverse strand, counting down.
TTACCGGATACAATGTGCTAATTTGAGACAGGCATTGATTCTATTTCAGAAGTTTGATACAGTAAAGGTGTTTTATTACATTCTGTGCTCACTAATCAGTTGTTTTTGTGGTATCAAGAGGACGTTTCCTATGTCGTGTGCTCTCCCTATATTGTTATTGCTGTTTTTGTCCTTCCTGGAATAGACATTCAAAGACTGATCTGAAAAAGACAGAAGCCAAAATCGATTTTGTTTTCTACAATTAGATTGTGTTTTTATAAAAAGTCATTGGAATCGAACTCTAAATATCCACAGGATTCATTGCCGAAGTAAGAATGCACATGCGTATAATAATAGCCAGCTCAAAGTGCAGCAAACAACGAAGTGTGAGAAAAAGTCCATTCGTTCTGGGCTTTATCAAGTCAAATCTGTAAAATGTTAAATACAACTTACATGGAGATAAGAACTTACAGTTCGGATCCAAACCCTGTTTTAAGAAAGTCTTACAAATGGCGTGATAATTGTTTTATACCCCAGAATGAGTACTGATTTGTTCATCACGTAATCACTGTTTTTATAGCAGAAGTCAACGACTGACTTGTAAATTACATAATTAATCATTTGCTGACCTGCAAATTACGTAATAAATCATTTTCTGACCTGAAACCAGCTTAATGGTTGTTTTAGCGAAAATCATTTATCATGTGTCAATTAAATAATGATTATTTTATTAGCCGAAATCTATTACTTTATTTGTAGGTCAGATAATATCGTATTGGTCATGGAAGACAAAACGTGAATTCTTAGTTCTGGGTTGGGTTTAATACTCGACTTAAACCCTACTCTAAAATGACGTCACATTTACATGACAGACTTATCCACATAGTACCTTTTTATCAGTGGGTGTCAATTATTGCTTGTAAATCACAAAATAATAACACGGAAAAATGAAAATACTACTAAACACTATCCTTGATTTCCACTGATAAGTTTAATATACCGTAGTACAAGAGTAGTTTAAATCCGAAGAACGATAAACTCATTTTGAACTCAGTATTTCGGAGCCATCATCAGGAGAGTAATGACCGGGTATTACTCTCCTGAAGATGGCAAAATAAAGCGCCGAAATATTCAGTTCAAAATGAGTTTATCGTTCTTCGGAGTTACACCACTCTTGTACTAAACACTATACCAGAAATTATATAAACACCCAAATACAATAGTAATAAATGTACCTCGGACAATTTTATGCTGTTGTTATTGAAATTTTTTGTCGATCATGGGTTCAAATCATGCTGTCGCAAATTCTATGTTACATCTGGCATTTTATATCCGGTTTTATTAAATTTTCTCACCTGAATGAACTATGAAGTCCATTGTATGACCTATCTGTAGTATTACCGCTCAGGAAAGTCCTTTATTTGATGAAATTGATCAGGTATTATCGACTGTATTTGATCAGTGCCTATTTAGTGGAGTCGAAATTGAAGTAGGTTGAATTGTTATGGTCATGTATATTGATTAGCTGAAGACTATGCGCCAAGTGTATCCGATCATAAAACTGGTAGCTGATTATCTTGGTTTCAAACCAGGAGTGTTCTATAGATAGGTGTTCACGGTTTCTTGTGTAACATTAATCGATCCTGACAATACAACTTCCTGAAAAATCCAGGTATATAACAACAGCAACAATTGTCAGGTCTTTTGAAGAAAACTATTTGGAGAAAAAAATGTAAGCATTGAGAAAGAAACCCTATCATGCTATTTTCCTATATATAAAAAAACAATTCAGAGGTTTGATACAATAAGGCGGTTTATTTTGTGACGTCAAAATGGATATTCTCTCCTATGGTTATTTCTTTTTTGTCCTTCCTGTAAAAGAAAACAAAAGATACTTATTTTCCTCATTATAGTCTTTAATTTCCAAACGTCTATTAGTCGAAACAACATCAACAATTCCTCTACGCCACCTTTAACCTTTCGTTTATTCAACACAAATCGATGATTGTATCCCAGCAAGCCAAAAGTACACCGATTCCTTAGTGTTTGGATACAGAACTATTAGCTTAGTGTTTGGATTCAAAACTATTAGCTTAGTGTTTGGATACAGAACTATTAGCTTAGTGTTTGGATACAGAACTATTAGCTTAGTGTTTGGATACAGAAAAACACCAATCAATCAATCAATCACAAATATTTTAGCATTGGCGGGAATAAAGCTCGGTACCTTTTTTTAAAGTTGTTTTTCGATTATTATTTTTTTTTAAATGATTTAGAGCAAACAAATACTCACTCACATTTTAGCAAGGGTTTGTTCAAACGTCACCTGCCAGGCCGGTTTCTGGTTACATAGTAAACGGTCTTCTCAGTAGTTTCCAACAAATATTTGTTGAGGTTTGGAAAACTGTTTTACATTTTCTTACGCTAACACCAAAAGAGATAAGTCAATTGTATCGCTAGAAATAAAGACAAAAAATGTTTATGACCCAACTTCAGACGTTATAGTTTGGTTTATAGTAAGTTGACTGTAAAATTAATGCATTATAGTTTTACAATTGACTTCCGTTCTTTATCTGGAAATTAACTTCCGTTCTTTTACTGGAAAGTAAACTAGTTATAAAGATGAGTTTTTACGAGTCTTAATTACTTATTGAATAACCATCAAACAGATGTCTATACGTTGTTAGTTTTTGTAAAAACCAAATGCTAAGGAACTATTTGCCAAATCTCTGGACGCTTCCACGAGCGACAAAGTCCCTGTTTACACCAGCGCCCTAAGCGAGAAGATCTTAACTAACGTGATATATATTAATTGAAGCATGATTGTTTGTTATAATTTACACAATTAGGTTTATTCAATGGCACAAATGACCACAACAGACCCAAAACTTAGCAGGTGTTCCCTTATAAGCTAGCTATAGGGTGGGAGCTAACATAAGTTCGTCTATCCCAAGTTACCTTTACTGGTCATGTGAGCAGATTTTCATTCTGTCAAGCCTGGCTCTATTGGTTTATCTACTAATCCCGACCAAAAATACCCAAGCTGGCGACGGAAGAAATCAATTTTATCAAAATTGTCGTTTACCATGCAGGTTATATACCATACGGTTTCTTGAAGTGAAGTTCTAGAATTTAATAGTTTGTCGCGCGATCTTCTACATAATTAATAATTTAAATTTAATAACCTTGTACGATATAAAACACATTAAGTAAATATTTGGAGGAGGATTATATTTGCGTGGTATCCGTATACCTCAATGGCCTTTCATAAAGATTCAATTTAAAATTGTAAACAAACTGTTGCCCTTTGCTCGGGAGTATTGCTGATAAGAAATTAAAGCTTAAATTGTGAAAACTGAAATAAGCAGCAAGACTACTATAATGTTGTAGTTGTTTAACTTGAATTTGTGTAAATCAATGTTTATTTAGCTAAGTAAAGATCGAATAATACTAACTTGTCACGATAATGTATTTCGATTAGGTGAAGGCTCTTAACTGTGTTGGATCAGATAGTCTTGGAGAGTAGTCAATACCTAGAAGTGTTTTAGATCGTAAGACATCTGCTTAACACATGGTGTTAATGACCAGTCACTTCTTCGCCAGTGAACTGATAACACACTTCTGTCCACAAACTGAGAAATATATAGAATCGATAATTACCCAATTCATAAAGCACGGGATTCAACGTACAATTCCTACAGTGGCTAGTTTCCTTATATTTCTGAATACAATTAACCATTATGTATATCTTGCTTGGTTGTAATACAGTATTAGCTGTGACGAAGTCCATTGAATCTCCATTGTATCATTTTGCCTCTACAATAAAATACAGTTTTGATATAATTTGTTTTTATTTCTATAGTGTGCAACAGTTAAGACTTTGCCAGTCCATCAACAGTCTTTGAAAAGGACCCGTTCATGATCGACAGATTCCCGATTCGACGTTTGAAGGAGAGTATCGATCACTGATCCTTATCTGTTTTGAATACCGGTCTTTCAGAGTGGTATTTTCCCACCTGATGACGATACAGGCATATGTATCGAAAGGTTGTAGTCTATCAAAAAACAAGACGTGCTTTTTCAGAATTTAATAGTTACTGAATCCCCAACCAATCTTTGTCTACAGGTACTTAACACATGGTAATAGAAACTGAACAAAAACGCCTCTCATCAGCGGCAAAATAATGGTGTTTTGGAGTTTTTTTATTTGATTCTTGACCCGACGCTCGATGTGTATATGATATCTACATTATAAATTATATAAAATTCATCTTTTTATTTCTCATTCAACCTTGAATCTGAATTTCTCTGAAATAAAACAAGGACATGTCATAATTAACTTTGAAAACAACACTATATGTAGAACTCGTATACCATTTATATGGGCATAATTAAACTGAATGATACGCACTTTGAGGTTTAAAAATTTGGGTTATTAAGGCCTATATTGTAGAGATAGAAGAGAGTTTTCTGTAGGTTGAACTTGAATTTGCAGGTATTGAGATAGAGGAAATATATGTTGTCTAATTCGATTGGGGACTTAAATAATATGATAGAAACTGTGTTTATAAACTGGAAAACCAAAACCTAAGTATGTGAGGGTTAACTTTCCGAACAAATACCCGTCACTCACCGGCAATGCAAAGTCGCCAAAAAGTCCAGCGCTAAACGGCAATCAATCCCATAATTGCCTTTTCTCTGCTGACAAGTTGACCACTTAAGCACAATTCTACTACATTTATCAATATATATGTCTACACGTGTATATATCATGGAGTTTGAACTATGTAGACCTAAGTCACCAGATGGAATAAGACTATTTATCTTGTCTCTGTTGTTCATTTCTCTTCGTATATATTTTTCAAGACTTTTTCCTTGTGGTTCTATATTTCTCTGTACTTTAGAACATTTTACAAACTGTTTTTCATCAGATGTTTGTGCTGTTTGACAGTATTTTATATTTGAAAACACAAATGATCAAATAAGACAAAAAAACCGTAATGTATTTAAGTCTCATTTGAATTCAGCTCACGACTTGATGTCAGAAATAAATATTTGATGTGTTTCTTTTAGCCAATCAATTATGGTCGATTCAAGTTAGGTTCTCGTGGTGAAGCCGTTATATAAGCCGGTAGTTAATTCCTATGTGTGTTGATATCCTGTATCTGTATCCTGTTTTTGTGCAAAAGGCAGTAACATAATCGAAACTATTTTTTTCTTTTAGACAAATGTCTAAGCTACAATAAAATTCATTTTAGCTCTAGTAATTCGTATTTATGTTTACATGAAATTTTTGTCATTTCCAAGACGTTTGTAAGCTGGAACAGAGAATTGGCGCGAGTATTGGTGCATCGTCCCCTTGCTCTTCGCCATCAGTCATATACACGCCAGAATAATACAATTAACTTGTAGGGGTTTCTGTGTGAGAAGTTACTGTGTTACCGATTTGTCTCAATGACTTATGATGATAGTTTCTGTCTGATTGCTTCAGTCCAATCCAGTTTACACAGATGTAGTTTTTGTTTTTTTCTACTTCAACTGCTGCTCCTGACAATTGTTAGATGGATACCTTGTAAATAACCATACACGACTTTCCTGAACTGTACATCACAGATCCAATAGAAAGAAGAAAAACCTCCCATTTGTCATTAACAAAATCTGTCAAAAGTTTTTCTGTGGCAATCGGATTTTGCGTAGTGCGATTTTTAGTGGAAGATTGAGCTTTTTTTTACTTCTCCACAGATAACAACTGACCCATGAGTTCCTTTTTTTACTTCTCCACAGATAACAACTGACCCATGAGTTTCTTTTTTTACTTCTCCACAGATAACAACTGACCCATGAGTTTCTTTTTTTACTTCTCCACAGATAACAAATGACCCATGAGTTTCTTTTTTTACTTCTCCACAGATAACAACTGACCCATGAGTTTCTCTCATTGCTAGTGTTTATTGTGATTCTGTCGGATTGTGGCGTGAAGTACCGTGAATATTACTAAATACGAACTGAAATCAATAACTTATAATTGTACTGTGAAGAATGAGATCTGAAGAGAAAATATTCTAGGAGACGTATGTTCTAGAGCAACACGCATGGGGTGTTCTCAGGACAAAGTTTGGTTTACTGTATAAAATATGCAGTATTTGTTCAACACACATAACTTCAAATTGTTTTTGTTTGATTAGGCTTATATGGCGACGGATTGTCCGTTTCACACTGTTCCTCGTAAAAGACTGGAAAACCACGGGTAAACCTCGTAAAAACCACCGCCGCGATTGCTGAAGCAGCATCTTGTGAGTCCCCGAAATACCGGAGGGCGACAGACGGATTCAAACCCGTGAGCTGTACATCGAAGACGGATTAGTAGGCCGACACGCTAACCACTAAACCACGGGCCTTGAAACTGTACTATTGGTTTAATTAACGAAAATCAATTCAAAGCTTGTATAAACTTAATGATTACAATAAAAATAGTTTGTTTTTTCTCAATAATTATATGTACCAGAGAATAGGCCGAATCATGACTGAACATGATTGTTTTTTAATGTCGTTCTCATGCAAATGTCACTGGCAAATTTAAAAAACAATCCTGTTTTATTTTAATGTACGAAAGGGTTAAATCATGATTCGGTCTATTCTATATGCCTGGTACATAATTATTGAGAAGAAGAAAAACAATAACCATAAACATTTGACTGGCGACTTTGTTTTTTCGGTGGAATAAAATCATCTCTGAAGATTAGAATTAAAGAAATCCGGAACATCAAAGTACCATTGTATATAGCAATGATCAGTGTACCGGTGGGAATAATGAACCTTTTCTCACATTAGACAGTCACTATTGTTGACATAATCTGTTTAATTATTCGAGTAATCACGAGACTTTGTTTGATCAGCGTAGATCAATACTTATTAAGATAATTAAAGATAGAAGTACGTTGAATTGTTGTGATAATGTATATTGAGTAGGTGAAGACCATAGCGACTCAAATTTGACGTTCGAATGGCCAATATGACGTAAAGTGTCTGGTCATAAGATATGTACTGGTGGTATTGGTACCTGAGAACCTAGTTGATATATGATGTGGTTGGCATGTGTTAACGGTGCCTGGTCTACAATTTATATTAACCTTAATGGCATTTAGAAGGTATTATTCATAAGACTATGAATGAAAATTTATCTTTATTATCTGTAATTCGTTTCGTTTTGTGGGTACCAATATATACGTATTTTGTTGTTCTCTTCTGTGGACAGTTCCGAACAGGATTAGACGTCTAAGAAAGCATGTATAGAAGTGTTACAACGGTTTAATGGAAGAAGTTCATCTTACATGACCCACATAAACGGTTGACATATGTTATGGTTTGTGTTAAATTGTTATTATTAAGAACCGATCACTGTATGGATGCCACCTGTACCCAACACACCTATTTGACAAGACGAGACAGATTCATCGTTTGCTTATATATTGTTTCGAGCAATACTGTAAATTATCCCATTGTTTTTATCTACGCAAGTCCTATATGATACCAATCAAATTAGGACTTCCATTGAAGTAGATGAGAGAGCGTCTTTGTCTAGCTTGTTCGTCGTAACACCAAGAAGTGACTCAGACAGACATGCTGCGTAAAATTACAACTTCCATCAGCATTTATGCAACTGTCTGGACTTAGCTTTAACTACAATTTTAACACATTTACCAACCAGTCTGTCTTTTCTTAGCTGCATATAGACATTGCCGCTTTTCTAACCCACTTATCAATCAGTTTGCTCTTAAGAAATTTATAACTCTGTCTGGCCTAAACTGTAAAATACTTCATTTTACCATAATTCTGACGCATTATTCACGGTCTGGGTTTAGATGTAAACGAATTCCTTACACTTTTAGAACAACGTGGTCACAGTGACCACCAAAGAATGTGTAGCTTACGACTATCTAAAGTATGGTAGGTTCGTGACCGACCACCAAAAACATATAGGTGGTCAAAATCCGACTATCTCCCTGAACTTCAAGGTTGTCATCGTGACCAGGAAGGTGGTTCCCATGACCACTAAACAGACAGTTGTGTCCGTCTCAGCCACCAAGAAGATGGTGGTCGTCACGACTGCCAAGAAGGCTATTGTCGTCGGGGCCACCGTGGTGGTCGTCTCGACAGGACAGAAAACCATTATATAACTAAGCTGTCAATATATACTTTTCATATGGAATTCTATTTTACCACAATTCAATAACATTTACATATATCAAGCTGCCTTGTCGAAGCTGTAAAGAAATTCACAATATTACAATAATTTTAAACCCACTCGTTTAACAATGTATTTGGTTTTAACTGAGAATGTTAAGTCATTGAACTCTTTAAGCTCTCCTGGGATTATTCCATCGTTCATAACGAACGTTTAGCTTTTTACTCTTCACTTCATGGTTTGGGAATTGTTAACCGATCTCTTTTTAAACCAAACAGATTAACAAATAAAATTTACCAAGTCACTGCTAATTTTATAATGGAATATCGTAAGTTTTAATGGTCGAAAACAAAAGTCGCATTTTATTATAAATATGCATGTATATATTTTGAATAAATGAAGAGAGAAAAATGTGCTTGTCTCCACCGGGCTTTATATATGTATGATTAATTTTTAGAAATATATATATTTAGAAGTATATTTTTAATAGAAAGAAATATATATATTCCATTTCTGCTATGTATGTATGTATGTATGCAGCTGACTGTTCAGATCATGGACGTGTTATTCGACAAGAGGTGATGTTTACTGTATTTGTGTTATTCAGCTCTTCGCTAAAAAGCTACAGCCCCCCCCCCCCCCCCCGTATTTTGATTTTTTTCTTCCGCCCCACTTGAAATTGTTTACAACTTGTCGACAGTTACTTAACCAATAATCGATAATCAATCAATGACAAGATATGTACGCAAAAAAGAAGACATTTTCTGGCTTCTATTGAAATAATAGTCCCCCGTACCCTACCCTACCCTACCCTACCCCACCCCACCCCACACACATACCCCCATCACCAACATTTTGAAATATTTATTTTTTTATAGTTATTATTATCATTCCCCTGATCAAGACAAATGTTAAAAACATATAACATAAAAACTGTGTCTGCCTAATATTTTCTGGGTTATGCAGAACTGCTTAACACAGCTAAAGGGAGACAACTTCAGCTGTTACCGGAATGGAATTATTCCTGTAAAAAAACATCCCTTCTTATGAAACAAATTCTAGAAACAGATGAGTATTTACCTGAATATAATGTGGGTGATTGGATAGAGCTTATTGTTACCCTCAGATCTGTTTTGACGTCTTGCATTTTAAGTTTAACACTGTATCTATTCCGACATGTATTTTATGTCCTGTGCTTATATCTTTTTGTCGTTGTGTGTTTGTATGTCGAGGGCAATTGCCTTCCTTAGTTGGACTGACTTCAAAATGGGCAACACAAGGCCGCCTTCACCTGCTTTTATACACTGTATATTTCCTAACTTCCTCTCATTATAGGCTTGTGTATAGAGACATGTTGTCTGGCATCTTGCATCGATTGGTGTTTGTAACGTATAGTGGTTTCCTTTTGACCAATGAGCTAGCATGCAATGTTGATGATTAATAAAAATAAAATTCATTAGTAAAAAATGTCCATAACATTGTAGTATATTACATACATACACCGCTACAGTGGCAGCCAAGTTAGAAGAATGCTCTTGTGTGTTTTAAATCTACAGAGCAGATATTGGGAAATCTTTAGCAATAAGCATGTTTGACCATCCCATTAATGACGTGAAAGTGTCAATAAACCAAACAATATATTTACCAGGCTCTGACCAATTTTGTTTAGGTTGTAGTAACCGGCTCATGGGTGTGTTATTTGTGTAGCACATGCGTAGCAAAGTGTATATATTCAAAATTTAACGAAAAAGCACACTCCTTAAACACTTTATAGTTTATCCTTTAAAAAGAACATGTTCACTTCAAACAGCGATATGATGTAAAATTTGAACGAACGAATCAATGATTTGATTAGGGGTTTAACCCCTCGATATCGGTCATAGCGAGGTGTCAAAATGACGACAGAGGTCTTAA
>JAQQZZ010023897.1:0-11020 GCA_030265115.1 Mopalia vespertina | reverse complement strand
TTTGTTTTCAGATTAAACTTTTGTTAGTTGGAAATAATCGTTTGTCTACTTTTCTTCACTATAATTAAAAGACAGAGGCTTTATTCATACTAATTACATTTACAAACAAGCATTAAAGTGTAGAAGTTTCAAGATGTCTTTCGAGTGCAGCATTTATGTGATAACCGTATAGTAACTTTATTTCTGGTACGCTTTGCAAGATTTTCAAAATATCCAGACTTCTCTTCAATATGGACAGGTAACGTGTCTGTCTCGACAATAAGACATACCACAACTTTGTAAATCTAATTACTTTAAACTACTCACTCTAGCATGTAGCCATTATAAACGCGTTACCTTGCGGTACTGTATCTGTATCTTGTTTCATTTTCGAAAAAAGTTTCCAGTGAATTTGCACAGTTAGTGGAGAATGAACCTGTAAAGCCGAGTAAGGCGGCGTTTTATACTCGTAGCAGGTTATTGTTGTCTATTTAATGAGCTCTTCGCTCATTGGACAGAAAGAGTGACCGGCCTTCTTATATGTGTTTCCTGAAACAAGCCTGGATAGGCGGCTGATGTTTCGGCTTGTTATTTGTTGTCTTCCTGCCTAATTTGGTTGGCACGATAGTTGCCGATATAGAAATACGCTACGGGTGGCCGTTATGGACATTTTTTTTGCAGGCCAGTATCCAGTACATGGAATTAACAACTAAATGGTATTCTGTCTGATGAGGGTTTAACATTCACGAGACTGGCATGGGGAACGAGTCCACTACTCGGCAGATTCAACGGATCTCGGCATTTGGACGTTAACCCACAGGGACTCGACAAACAGACTGACTTACAAATAGACGGTCCGACAGCTACATACATTAACAAGGGGCCTAACTCCTCCAAAGGTAAACAAACTCTCTCGACGTTCAAGTCCTGCTAACTCGCCTAAATCATCTCAAAAGACACAAACCGGCCTATGGAATTAAATACTAGAGCATACACTTTTAAATTTACACAAATGTTCACTTCTCCGTTACAAGTGAGAGCCATGAAAAATGCAAAATTCTAACCTGGCTTTAAAACGGGATCTATCCGTCTCAATTCCCGCATTTTATGCGCATGTCCAACAAAGGTCATGCTCGGTTAGTCTAGCACTTGTCATCTAGATGTTTGTGCATGGACAAGTCCCTTTCACTAACAATATGGAATATAATGTTCTGGAAATAGTTTTAAGCGGGCACAATTTATTGCTGACCGGACAAGGCGGGACGGGGAAATCAACTGTATTAATTAAACATACACTTGCATCATTAATAGAAAATGGAAAAAAGGTATCCGTTATATGTCCAACTTGCGTAGCTGCTAGACAATTTTGGTGGCATAACAGTGAACAGGTGCGTACAGAAACTATGGTGGGATTGTTGTGCCTGTTAAACTAAGTGATATGTACTGTATTATATTATACAGTCTGCTAGATCACTGGCCCTGGAAGCCAGTATATCGGCCGTGTTCCAATTGCGGTGGATTTAATTAAACTTTCTGTAGTCCAGTTTGTTCAAACGCTGGCCATGCAAGCCAGAGGCCCAAGTACAAATACCAGTGGTGGCATGCGAAATGTTCCTCTCTATTTTTAACATTTTATTGTGGAATTTAGAAGTTGTGCATTTCATTGTTCCACGTGATTAGTTTCATTGGGATAGGGAGGTGTAGGACGGGGTGGAATGTCTTTCTGTTTAAATATGTTGTTGTGAATGAAGCTTTATCTTCAAAGTCCGTGGCCTACAGATTTAACAAACGATGTTTCTTAACAATTACTTATCTTGCTATCGTTTGCTTTTATTGAAATTAAGCACAGACCGGACATGAAAAATAAGTTGAACTCGAAACAGTTGACGCATTGAAAGAGATGTATCTCGAAAACGTATAAGTAATATAATCTGAGTAAGTCAGTTGTCACAAGGCTATGTTAGCTTACGTTGAACGTTACTGTTATGACGAGACCATGTGGTATTAACGTTTTACCTAACTGAAGATCGATTTGTGAAACTGGCTCCAAATATCGAGTTTATTGTTTTTGAAGTCGTTGTAAAAATAGCGAGCTGTTAAGAGGAAACTTCCTGTTGCCCTGGTGCCATCGGAACAAAGGGACAAGATGATGCCGATCTGTTTGTGATGTCTTTGTATTACAACTTGCGATTGTCTTTGTTTGTTGCCAGAGGCTTGTTATTTGACCAAGCAGAAAAGAAAAAATACCCCTTACAAAGAGACATTTGTCGATAGTCGTAAACATGTTTATCATGTCTTTATAGATGGGCTGGCCCGTTCGACGGTCGCTACAGCAATGTAGAATTTGCACACAAGTTTTTGCGTGATGATGTTTTTAATACCGCACGGGCAAATGTAGCCTCGGAAGATGTCTTGGTCATAGTCGAAATCTCAATGCTGAGTCTTAAAGATTTCGAACAACTAGAAATAGCATGTAGATTAGGTATGGTACCTTAATCATTTTCAGATTAATGAATATTCGCTTGTAAAAAAGTTTGTATGTAGTTTTTGGTTGTATGTAGCTACCAAGGTGTAACCATATAATTAAAAAAAAATGTTTTTTCTATATTAAAAATATATAATGTGCCAATTCACAAATAAAAATACCCTTATTTAATGTATCATTGCAGAAGCGGTTGCTCATGGGTCAATTAAGTGGCAAACAACAAAATCTATTTTTCGGTTCTGCTGGGGAACAATCCCTCCCCCCACCCCCTCCCTCCCTCCCTCAGCAGAGCAGTATTATTATTGAGTTTCCTATTTAAGTATACCACCCATGGAAACCTCGTTACCGGCCACTGCTGGTCAACGCAAGGGAGGTTTCACCCTTGTTGGTACTCCGTGGAGGGTAGGGACGTGGAGGGTGGGGACATGGGTGGTGAAACATTAAACGTCGTATGATGTCATCCTCTCCCAACCCTGTTAATTTTGGAAAAAAAAGAAGTGGTAGAAATTAATTTAAATGAAAAAATACAAGAAAATTGGTCCAATTTTTTAGTTATAAGTAGTCAAAATGAAAACAACTCTAACAAAAATATCGCCGTTTGCGTTAAATAAAACTTTAATACCTTCTGCAGAAACTCCTGCGGTGGATTGTACCAGACCGCAATAGGCAGTAAATTTACTTAAATTAAAAACAATTTTAGGGTTACCTGTAGACGTTACACCACATAGGTCACTTAACAGCAGTAATGGGATCATTCGAGACAGAGAAAGAGATCTGTACCGAGCTTGGTGATCAATCAGGGTACTAACGTTAAGCGCTTTACAACCAGAAAGGATGGTACTATATTACAACTGATTCCACGACAGTGCCAGACCACATCTACATTGGTCTTTACAGGATGAAGGTAGATCTCTTCATCCCCAACCAAACAAGGTGCTTCAAGTGTCAGAAGTTCTGTCACGGTAAGACCCAGTGTAGATGTGGTTTGGAATGCTATCGTTGCTCTGAAGAAGGCCATGAGGGCTTTGATTGCACCAATGATATTAAATGCTGTAATTGTGGCGACTGTAGTTATTTTATCAAAGAAAAGCGAATCCAAGTTATTAAATCAGAACAAAACCTTAGTTACATCGAGGCACGCCGCCTTGCCCCTGTCTCGGATGTTGACGGGTCACCCCAGTCCTACACCATGCCACAAAGAAAGTTTCTGTGTCTTTTGCGACACAGCCCTCTATTACGTGGCCAACTGGGGATGGTCACCCTTCTGCTTTTAACGAAAACACAAGACAAATACAATTAAAAACGACTACTTCAACGCAAACTGATACAAATACAAAACAGCCACAGACAAAACCAAAAGAAACTCACAAACTATAAAGCCATCTGGCCCAGAGGTTCGCCCTTCCAAGGCCACAAGGGATGCTGTTCAAATATTTTATCTTGAACAGCCAATTAGTGTTATTAATGTAGAGAGGGTTGCTCCCCTCTATCCAGGGCCATCAACAAGTAAATCCCTTATGTCGGAGACGGTTGTTCTCGAGAACCGCTTCGACGCCTTGGAAGGGATGGAAGTAGAAATCCAGCCTCATCCCTCTACGGTGGATATCGAGCCACCAACCTCGCCTTATTTGATATTCGATTACGACAAAGGTTTTGAGCTATAACATAAAACTGATTTTTCACAGCCACATCCACACTTGCTTTGACAACCTTGCTGGCGTTGTTGTCATCAAGTGTTTTAAACGGATCGGTGTGTATCCTAAAATCTATTTTTAAATCATTATAAATAACTAAAGTTACCATAATTTTAAACAGAATATTTACAATCTGTAGACCCAAATTTGAACTATTTAATATATTTGACACATTTATACACTTATGTATGTCATATTCAGTTCATTTTGCTTCTCTTTTGATGTTAACGGCCAAGGGTTGTACTGATTGGAATTGCCTTTTAATATATAAAATATTAAGTATATAAAAATAGAATAATTTGACAATGTTCACGCCACAGCATAGCTGAAATACGTAAAACACTAATCAATCAATCAATCATAAAATCTCATTTTTATGAATGAATATGAAGACCGTTAACAACATAGGTAGTTACTTAGGAACATTGATACTCTTATTATACATGCAGCATGATAGTATCTTATCTATAGTTATGGTTCACACTGTGCACTAGAACATTTGACCTTGTTTACTTAACTACTTTATACTGGTATATAGCTTCCACCTCTCCTCTTTTTTGTCAATTTACACCGGATGATGATACAGGCATATGTATCGAAACGGTGTGTTCTATCACAAAACAAGAAGTGTTTATCCAGAAATTGTATAATTATATATTATATATTGACATATTTAAAAGTTTAGTTAGTCCGAGCCCAGATTTCAAATCCAGGTGAAGGCAAGCTCAATCGTCTTCCTTTACATTAAAATTGTTCATCCAATGTGTTCCCTCCATCATACATACATACATACATACACACAAACCCACCCACCTACCTACCTACTTACATGCGTACGCAAGCACACACGCACATCCATTGGTTGATGGTAAATTGTCTTGTTAGTTCGTGTATGTTTAACGTGGTACTAGAGGTTAATCCACTCATATGACGGCGTATCAGTCCAATGTTTGAAGGAAACCACTCTCAACGCCACTAATATTCACAAGACACTACAAGACACAATACATTACCACCACAAAATCATGTTGCTTCATGTTGCCCCTGACTCCCTCCATCCACCCGCCGTTTAGGATAACATCATATTATTACAACACTAATGTTGGTACATTTGAATAACATTTTCCACACAGTATAATGACGAGAACTAAAAGACATCAATAAAACTATATGACCGCCGGTCGTCAATTTTATATTAACCATTGAAATCAGTTCTTGTTCAGCGATTGATGGTATCATTTATAACTCCTCCTGAAATGTATCACTTATCAGCCCTCCCCCTGAATTCGGTTGTGAAAAGGGTTCAATTTTATTTCTCGAGTGGATGCAATGGTGATTTGCTCTTCGGCGGATTGCAAATTGTGCATGCTTGTCAAGATTTCTTTCAATTGCGGAAACCGATATTGTTTCGAATCTGTACTATGGGATAGAATGTTTCCTCATCATTTAAAGTTACATCAATTTGGATGTACATCAGAACATCGCTTGATAAAAGCTATAGTGCCACCGGAAACATGTCCGACCAAAGGCACA
This sequence comes from Mopalia vespertina, assembly GCA_030265115.1. Taxonomy (NCBI): domain Eukaryota; kingdom Metazoa; phylum Mollusca; class Polyplacophora; order Chitonida; family Mopaliidae; genus Mopalia; species Mopalia vespertina. Next base: position 5,329 of record JAQQZZ010023897.1, on the reverse strand, counting down.
CTTTCTTGTCTTTGCTGTCCCGACCAATTAAAGAAAGCTGCAACACAGTGTCTCTGTTTGTTACTAATTGTCAGGCCGACGTATATAACGCCGGAAAATTGAAGAAACAGTCTGGTGAAGCCCGCACTTAGACAAGTCCAGATAAAGGTAATCTGCCTCTATAAAACAAGTGATGGCTCCAGCCAAACTCACTCTGTAATCCCTTTGCGTTATCTTTCTAATCGTCTTGTTAATGGCGCAACTGGCTATGTAGCACAATTGCGAAATGACGAGGTGGATGTAAATATTCCAAAATTGAATGCCATTCACACGATTCAATGTTACTGTGTTTTGACTACAACGAAAGAATAAAACATTGCAAACAGACGCCAATTGTCACTAAAATTGGGCTATGGTATGACCATACATAAAGCTCAGCGAATGACCATCGAAAGCGTAAAGATTTATTGTGATAATATTTCCACTGGAGAACTATCTGTTACCATTAGTAGGGTGACTTCTGCAGACGGTCTACAACTCACTGGTTACAAACAATCTGGTATAATACCGCACCCGCCGGAAGTATATCTGGCTGATGCAAGGGGATCTGTTATACTTCAAGAGAACAGATATTGTTGTCAACAATATTTTATCCGAGACATGGATTCCGATTTCTCTTTAGAAGCTATCGATGGCGACAATGACATCCGTAGAAGTGAATCTTCCCTTTCCGCGGAAGGCAATCTTCCAAAGAAAATATGAAAGCCTCAACATCCACCAGAACATCCACCAGTGCGAATTGTAAAATTGTCCAATCTACACATAAATAGCGATAATGCAGTGACACACCATCAACAAGAACGAAACAATATTTTGAAGGATTTAATGGGTCAACTCATGCAAATGAGTTGATTAAACGACAACAGGAGCATGTGTTTTACTAAATGAAACTAAACCACCCACAGTTGCCCAAATGCCACAACCGTACAATGTGGAGTGCATTTTGGGTAAGCATTACGCCTACACAACCTCTTCTGCTTTTTCCGCCAGCTTGACAGTTTACTCCAAATAATTCTATCTTTCTGAGGTAGCTGCAAAACAGCGTCATGTGGCTGCTGATGCCGTATTGAAGTGCCGTGACAGCTTGCTGGAGGAAAGAGTTAGGGACAATATACAAGTCCACAAGAACACAGAATGTGTGAAAAACATTCCTGAAATTGGTAAAGCAAAAATTCGAGACGTAGCTAGGATGTGTGTGTACAGCGCACGCGCCAAATTCATGGCAATTATGTCTCGACAATTACATAAGGACACAGCAGAGGCAGCGGACAAAATGCAGCCAGCCAATAAAAAGATAGAATTTCTACACGGTTTGACGATGCCAGTCTCAACAGCAACAACAAGCGACAATGGCATCCAAGTGTTAATATCGGTGAAACAAAAGGGGGATGCAGTCACAGTTATTAATGAACCATGCTGCATATACTTCCAATGTTTGACTGATCTACAGTGCAAAGAACTAACATTAAGTAATTTAAATATACACCAGGAAAATATTTAAGATTATGTAAGAGACACAGCTCCTTCACACCCGGACATCCACAGCTGCTGGAGTAAGGTCGTGTCGAACGCCGCATAAACTTTGTATCATGAAATTCAAAACTTTCTTACAAGCACGTAAGTAAAAGTTTTTGGGAAGCAATTTCGAAAAGACATAAAAAGACAAGCCTTGAGAAAAAAGATTATTGACAAGAACGAGTCAAAGAATCATCGTCTACATCTATTGATACTAAACAGGATGACACCAAGACACGAATTATCACAAAGTTAGGGAGTAATGGCGAGGTATTAACAGAACGGAGCGTGGGCAAAGGCAGCGTCATCAATCTTAGCCAGTTGTTTGGAATACAAATGAAATCCTCTTGGACCAAACCAGTGCTTATAAAACAGTTATTGGGAAACATAAAGCATGGTAATCCAATTCCGAAGCCACAGGACATTTTGGCATCCTTAGGTTTACAGGATCATGGGCAGTCATCGGATGTAAAGGAAGCAGAATATAACATAACTGCAGTGTGTTATATTCTGGTTACAGAAAGATATGTATGTACAGTGTGCAAAGAAGAGTTTGTTGCAGACAAAGTTGATTGGGTCCAGTGTGATACATTTCAAGGTTGGGTTGACGGGACATGTGCTAATTTGGTGGAGGAAGAAGAATGGGAAGAGGCAAGTGCCCTAGAGGTTTCCTTTGTGTGTTCCATATGTCGGTGAATTTAAAAAAGGCGGGATTTACCATTTCTCCCCAGAACGTTACGTAAATTCGGGTGTTGTAAATAAAATGTATGGTGGACCTTTTATACCATGTTTAAATTAAACATTATTAGCTGATAAAAACAACCCAAATTAGTCAAAACTTAAGCAATGCAAAAAAAAACCAAATATATTCTGTTTGTGATGTTATTGTATTACGTCCTGTGTTTGTCCAATCTGTCTTTGTTGCCAGAAGTGTCAAGGGTGGTTTACTTCACCCATTGTGTTGGCTCGCCGTCATGTGAGGGAAACAACTTAGAGTACGGCGTTAAATTTCAATCAAACAAACAACCATATGAGGAAGTTACACGAGATGTATCCGTTAATCGCTGCTGTGTTTTTTTTTTAGAGGTTTCTCTTAATTTTCTACGGCAGAGGGAAAAAATGGACTATCTGTCGTTAACCAAGTGAAATACCCTTGAAAACGAAGCTCGACCCCAATCAATCAAACAAATAAACTGAAATTTATATTAATCGAGATAATATGACCACAACCACGAAAACATAGTTACCACTTTCACAAAAAAAAAAACACAAAATGTAGCATTTCTGGTGTTCGACTGAACAGTTTATTTGACACCATAGTTATAAGTTTTCCACACTTCGACAAATGAGGAGAGCATATTCAATTTCCTCTTCTAGAATAGTTTCGGTTTATTTCTTGGCGGGACAAGGGGTGTATGACATGCAATGCTGTAGGGCAGGGCACTATTACCTTTGTTATTTGCAGCATTGCTCTTCTTTGATATGAGATTCTGTCCTAGGATAAACGCATTCAAACCAGTACGATATTGCGCCTCGTTGGGATTTGAATTGGCCTCATGATGAGTTGCGGGCTGTTGGCAGAATACATTTCCACAACATCTGAATTACTGTACGCTGGTGTGCTAAGATTTTCCCGGACTTTTTGATAACACAACATGCAAAATCATGTTAAAAGGCACTTCAGATCTTCACGCGTCTCTGGAGTCATCATACTTTGTTTCCTTACCTATGCTATTTCTTTCTATTTGCCGATTTCGGTTTCCCAATCTGTTAACCATGCATTGATGGTTTTGAGCTGATTCAAGCGATCATCTCCATCACAAATGATCGGTCGACCATCTCGAAAAATTGCTGACTAGCGTGCTAGTGTGTTTCAGCAGCTGAATCCTTTGATCCAAATTCTCTCCTTCTCCCAGATAATCAATGAAACTATAGTCATCAGAAATAACATATTTCGGTCAAGAACTTGTTCAGCCAAATGGTTCCTCATTTTAAAGGTTTTACTTAAAAAGATGTGTTCGTTTGTTAACAAACGATGCACCGGCACAGGATTTTCGACTCTATCCCAATGGAAAGCGCAGCTAATGATCAATTTCCTGGTGTGTTTGGAACAGTTACCACTCGATGTTATATTGTTTCTTATCCGTTTTATAACGTGTGAGTAGTCTATCAAGGATGTTATTCGCCGCCTGTAAACATTTTTACTCCTTGATACAAAACTGATGAACATGGAATCCGTAACTGATCAGTGCACTTACTGCATCCCAAAATATGTTAAATACGTCTGACGAGTCTAATCCGGCAGTTGTGAAATAGGCAAAAGGCCATCTAAATCCGACAAAAAGACAAACTGCAGTATATGTTTTGCCAATCGAGCTTCCTGGTGCATTTCGGTTAAAGATCTCATGTTTGCTCCGGCTCCATAGAGAAAGACAAAGAACTATTATGTCTTTGTCCCAACGCCGACATCTTTGGTCTTTATCTAACTTTCTTATGCAAGCCTGTTGAGATGAGGAGTTTTTACATGTTTTCTGAGGCACCTGAAAACAGATTATCGAATGAGTCTGCACCAGGATGTTGCCGTGCATCTTCATCTGACGTATCCGGAATATAGACAGGGATGGGGGGCTAATATTCCTGGGCAGTGAGTGGCCCTACATCTAATAGTTTCTAAGTCCCCATCTTTCCATTTTTCTATAACAACACACTTTTCACTCCTAGCCCCATCAGGAATAGGACAAAACAGTGTTGGATATTGAGTGAATATCGGCAAATCTAGTCTTTCGGGAAGAACTGACTTCCCAAACACAGCCACTTCCAACTCCCCAGAAGCACACACTGCTAAGTTATCATTAAGCATTAATCCAGTCTTGCTTCCGAAGCGTACTTTGATGTCCCCCTCTTCAAGTATTAAAAATGTAGAAGGTTTTAAAAGTCTTTACCACGTCTGTGATGGAATTGGTGTCGGTTTCACATTTCCACCTTAGACCTGAGAATACTCTAATTTCTTTCTTAGCGATTCTTTTATTTGAATTGGCTACATTCGGATAAATATGTGAAATAGTTTTTCCACATTGCACCTTATGGAGTTCCTCGGTATCGCGTTCAATGCAATCAGCGTGGTACAACTTCCAAAGATCATCTTTAACTATAAAGCTGTCTGTTTCAGCGACCGTATTATTAACAGTTGATTGGGAAAGTGTTTAGGTTAACAATCCTGTTATCTATTGATCATTTCAAAGAATCCAGATCGTTTTATTGCGTGAGGTATTTAATACGGAACCGTGGAAGGGACATGGTAAAATAAATAAAATTTAAAAGAAAAAGAAAAAACGGGGGAAGTTTCCACAAGCATTGTTCACGTCAATTAAACGGTATGTTTCTACGGTATATACACACGAATTGTACACGTCTTTAACAGGTCATATTTGCACGTCTTTAACACGTCACTGGTTGAAGCCAGTGCGTCCTAGGAGTTGACCCGCTTTTAATAGAGAAAGTAGTAGTAGTAGTTTTTTGGATTTTGATGGGGCTTGCAAGCGAAATATATATTATAGCTTATTCGCCCCATAACTTTACATTGAGCTGACTTGAATGCTAAAATAAATATATATAAATATATCAATATAATATCAAAGAGAGAAAAATCTGCTTGCCTCCACCGGGAGTCGAACCCGGGACCTTTGGGTATATATATCTTAGAAGTCACCAATGTTGGTAGATAGAGGTATGTTAATACGTAAAAGGGCTTTAGAAAAGATGTTCAGAGGTTAAA
>JAQQZZ010023886.1:0-11021 GCA_030265115.1 Mopalia vespertina | reverse complement strand
ACGATCAGGTTATGAAAATGGAAATTAATGTATTGTATTACACACAAAAAGTTTTACTTATTCATAGAATATGGTTTTTGGGTGGTCTTCTCTTTAAGACTGCGATTTTTCCATTGCATGCTTGCTACACACAAAGCAATAAGTCGGCAAGGAGTTGCAAGATATCATACAAGTTTAATCCCTTGCAACTAGTCGCCGATGGAGAATCTCTCCTGTGAGGTTGGCTTTAGGCAATGATTCTGTTACAACTTTTTATCGTCCATAAAGCCGAGACCTGGAAAGCAAATGCTCAAAAGGATCATTTGACTCATTTTTGTGAGCAGTTTCTTAGCTAGGATTTGCAATCTGCTTGTGATAAATCCTTAGTTTGAAGAATTTTCCTATCATTCTCATGTTAAAGTTCCAAATTTCTACCGGTCATTTTAACCATTTTTAGAGATCTGCCTGTTGAAGATGCAGGTGGACAGGTCTCTAGCTAAGACTACGATGGTGTATCAGCTGTCTCATTCAATCAAACCAGGGTACAGCTTGTTATGGGAGTGATATTACCTTCAGTATAGCTTAAAACAATCAGGCGGGTGGTTGGACGGAGCTTCATGTTGCCCTGGTGCTCTCAGAGCTAAAGGGGAACAGGAAGCCGATCTGTTTGTGGTGACTGTATTGCATCCTGTATTTGTCCCGTCTTGTCTTTGTTGCCAGTGGTGTTTTCCTTCACCCATTGGGATGGCACGTCGTCATATAAGTGAAATACCCTTGAGTATGACGTTAAACCCCCAATCAAACAGATGAAACAATCAGCTGTCCACAGCTTTTGTGGGCAACACAAAGCCAATTTATTTGTGTATCTTTGTATGGCATCTTGTGAGGGTCCTTTTTATCATTTTTTGTTGCCAGTGACGTGAATTCCTTGACCCATTGGGCTGGAAGGCCGTCAAATGCGTGTTACTCCAATTAAACAAATGAGATTTTAGAAATATTGTTTTCCCAAAACACTTTCATAATTACACAAATAAATAAGTTCTTTTATCTTTCTGTTTTCAGTCTAGTGATGGCAGACAACTCAACTTTCTGGCCTGCATATGGCACTTCTATCCACCAGGGGGCAGCATCTCCACGGCTGAGGAGAATTTTGCATTCCATCAGTATTTTTTAGATTCTATGCATTGTGAATTAGAAATATATTACTGAAGTGCTACTTTTAACAGTTTTAAATAAAAAAATTGTCAATTTTTTTTAGATTGTATCGTAAATCTACCAGGTATTAATAATTATGAAAACAGAATGAGAAAGCCCCTTGAATTATGTGATAAAAATTGATTTTAAATGAAGACATTTAAAGAAAATGTATGCTTTGTATTGTGGAAAAAGCTTATCAGTTTAATATTCAATCTGTTGCATTTTGATATTGGTCAAATTAGGCCGAACTATTTGAACCAGTAGTCCATCACAAGTATGAGCCCACAGAGTCCTGGAAGATTCTTTGTGAACCAGTAGTCCATCACAAGTATAAGCCATGGAAGATTCTTTGTGAAACCCAATGTTGGGATCACCTGAGACGGTTCCTGTATCTCAAAGAACACTGACCAAGGGATCTACATGTAGGTCACAATGATTGTTGGAGACCACATTAATTCATTGGAAAATGATTTCTGTATAGGTTGGTCCAATCAGGTTTCCCATGCCTCCTGAAATTCCTGGAATTTTACTCTGGAAAATTAAGAAAGTAGAATTCGTTTGTGTTTTGTGACATGACATACAAGTGAATTTTAAAATTTCACAAACGTCAGAGACCATTTTCGTTTTGGAAATTCTTTTTAAAAAAGTGTGGGAACCCTGCCAATTGGCATATCCAACTGTAGAGTTTAATTTCCAGGAAACAAAACACTTGTGCTTTGGACCAATCTGAAAAATTGTTTGTCAGTTTGTCACTGAGGGTGGTATGCTTCAAGTTGAGATATATTTCTTTATTAGCTCTGGAGGAACATTAATTTTCCAACAATAAAACACTGAACATTTTATATTAGTGTCACAGCTACTGTTGGATACAGAAGTGAAATACCCTTGGGCACGGCATTAAACACCAAGCAATCAAAGCAAATATATGACTTTTCTGACTTCAAAAACCGTTAATTCTATGAAAACACATATTTAAGATTTTGTACAGAAGTTTTTAAGATATTGTATACATGTTGTAGATCTGATTTATTTTATCTGTGATACATTTTTATTATTTACAAAGTGATATATCTGAACAAATTACATTTTTTTTTGCTTGTTCTCGACAAGATGATGGTTTTATGTAACATCAGTCATGTAAATTACGACATCGATTTAAATGCTATGGTTATTTTTAGGGTAAGAACATAATTGTAAATTCCATCAGTATTTTTAACATTCTATGCATTATGGATTTTTTAGATAGGTTTAGTATGAACCCTCACCCAGAAATAAAAATTCACATTTTGTCTTACAGGCCTGTTTAAATTTAGTCTGCTTTAGTTGGTAGATGTAATTGTATCACCAACTGAATAAATCCAGTTGAAAACTCCATGCCATGTGTTCTCTTTGGTCACAACAAAAAGGTGATGCCGCTACCCAAGGGTACCATAGCTGTATATATATATGGCTATGCACACATTCTTAAGGTTAAACCTTAAGTAGCTAAGGGTGTGATATCCTATTGTAACCTCAAGGAGAGCCACATGTCTAACAGCTTGTGCCAGAGGATTTGCATGCAGGAGGATGAACATTTTTGGAAGTCCGTAAAATATTTCAAAGTTCCTATGAATTGGAGACTAATTTTTTTGTGATTTTATTCTGATATCTGTTGACCATTTGGTGTAGCATATGTTAATATTAACTGTCTAAAAGACAAAAAAAAAAACGATCATTCAACATCATAGTTTGTCATGATATATATTTTTTCTCCCTAGAGGCTTGTCGTCAGACCTAAACTACATATAACATGACAATATACTAATTTAATATACATAGTCCTTTTTGGTATATGCCTTCTTTATGTCCGGCATAAATTGTATAGGTCAATTTTGGCATTATTTTTCAGTGTGCATCGATTATTCAGGTAACAAGCTCCAAGCACCTGCCAAGCATTGTACTCTAGATAAAATCTTTTGCAGTCAGTTTTTCAACTTTGAAAATCAAAATGCCATCTAAAACTAAGTCTTACTATCACTAAGTTAGCTAAATACAACAGACCGTATAAGGTGGTCAAAAGATATCATATGTAAAGAGATCATAGACAAATTGAGTTGTGACATCTATAGCTGCCCATAGAAAATTGATAAATCCACAATGTTGAACAAATGAATTAATTTTAAATGACCAAACAAAATCCGAAAGCAAACTTTGCTTTAAATGTGAATTTCATACTGACAAAATACCAAAACAGCGGTTTCTTAAAAATGTGTACATTTAATATTTAAACAAAATACGAGATAAAATGATTGGTTAAAAGCTAAATTTAAAAAAAAAATCCATAACCTATCATGCCAGCATTATGATGTAAAACTTGTTGCATTAAAATTTAAGCCACAAATTTATATAGAAAAAAAATGTAGTAATAAACTCAACAATGTAATCTTACATACAATAACCTGTAGTAGAAATGACGAGCTTTGAACATAAAGATTGATTGGTGTTTACCACCATACTTAAGGGTATTTCACTTACATGACAGTGATGTATTCCAACAATAATTGACACTAGCACAACCAAGATCTGAAGTGTTTTCGTAATGTTGTAAATTTCATCTTCCTCTAGTGCTAAGTAAAGACAACATTGTAACTCTTCAAACAAACTGCCCTTAGCCAGAGGGCTGATAAGTTTGAATGTGATGTAGGCAATCAAATGAAACCGAGTGGAAACCTTAAACTCATGTGCTTAATTAAATCCATATTCACATGCAACTATGAATTTGCATATACACCTATTGGAAAATAACTTTACAATATACCCTTAGCCAGAGGGCAGTTTAGGTTGAATCTGATGTAGGCAACCGAGAGGAAACCTGGAAACTCATGCACTAAATTAAATCCCTATTCACATGCAACTATGAATTTTTATATGCATCTATTGGAATATAATTTTATAAGATACCCTTTTGATTGTTTGTGAAGTTGGTTAACATAGCATAAGTTTGATAACATATTGAAATTGACAAGTCTTCAGATTCTAAAAATGTTGGCAGACATCAGAGCTGAAAAGATTCACAAAACGGAAAAGATAACAAAGTGGGACCCTCCAAGACAAGGACACAGTACATGTTGAAGGGTTATTATCCAGATATGTAACAGTTTTAAAAGAAATTTTTTCACTAAAAATACTGCTGTAACATTTAAATTTGAATTATAGTGAATATATTGGTAAAATAGCAAACATCTGCAAGATATGTTTTCAAAATAGGAGCTACCTGCCAAATTTATGATGTCTGTGCTAAATTCTTGCATAGTTTTACCTGAAATAAATGCTCAGACAATAAAATTTAGCAGTTTTAGAAACCAAAGATGTCTTAAATGTTAGCAAAAAAATATACGGTAACTTTTGACAAGTCTTAAAAATACAAAGAAATTTGTGATGTTGAAGTGATGAAACTGCATTATGTAAAACATGACTTATGCAAAGAGCTGTGTAAAAAGGGAGACAACCCATCCTGACTTTCACTCCGAGTGGAATTTGGGGTATCCTTTCACAGACCAGTATCCAAACGCTGCGTTGAGGGTGAGGAGAGCTACGCTACTCACGTCCACAATATGATACTTAGTCAGGAAAGAGAACCAATTTTGGGCGTACAACTGCAGAACGATTATCAACAGGTTTTGCTGCAAGACAAAATGAACAAGATATGAGATTGTTTTAATGGTTATTTAACGCTGTTCTTTTAGCTTACATGGTTTTGGTTTGTTTGATTGATTGGGGTTTTACATCGTTCTTATGACTCTGAATCTTCCATTTCACATTGTTTCTTGTCAGAGTACGGTGGAAAACTGGCAGAAAATCATGTGATTCGATTGTTTGATTGATTGGGGTTTAACGTCGTACTCAAGGGTATTTCACTTATAGGATGACGTGCCAGTCCAATGGGTGAAGGAAACCACCCTCGACACAACTGGCAACAAACAAAGACAAGATGTGACAAATACATGACAATAACAGGGCGCAATACAGACACCACAAACAGATCGGTTTTCTGTTCCCCTTTAGCTCTGAGAGCACCAGGGCAACATGAAGCTCCCTCCAACCACCCACTCATGTGATTCGAAGTAGGATCAATAGGCTGATACACTAACCAGTTAACAGCCAAGGGCCCTACAGGGCTATAATGAAGGTACTCTGAATAAACTGTAAAATTTCTCACGAACTCCAAATATTTCTCTTCAAATACTACACAAGGCCTATATATTATTTCAACACTTTCCCCATGATTTGAGATTTTACTTTAACTATGGTTGCAGGATTTTTCCAGGGATGTTCGATCAAGTTAGCCCCTTCTAGCAAAAGGATTTCTTCAGGTCATTTCAATACAAAAGTAGAGCAGAGGTTGAAAGAAATCAATTTGTTTCCAACCCAAACAAATAAAATTGCAAATTTCTTCTTAGAAGTTTAACATTTTCCTACTGAATTAGTACTTGGAGTAAACCTGGTAAAAACCACCCTACAATTACCGGAGACACATCATGTGACTCACTCATATACATAAGGTCGATAGACAGACTGGAACCGGTTAAGCAGGCCTGTGCTGTTGGGGAGAACGGTCAGAACGGGGTTTTCCCATGGTTATGCAAACTTAATTTAGGAGGACCTATTTATAGGTTTCTCAAATTGTTTGCAATCTTCATCTTAATTTGAATTTTGGCTACTGATTTTGACATTTATGTATTTATGAAAATGCAAATTATTGGTTACCTGACCAAATTTTAGAGGACCAATTTTTAGGTTATGCCGGAAAAGATTACAGCACAGGCTTGGTTAAGGGTACATTGATTTGTTTGTACTCAAGGGTATTTCACTTATATGATGATGGATTGTCCACTTCACACTGTACCTTGCCTACTTATGGTGGAAAACCGAGAGGAAACCTCGTAAAAACCACCCTCACAATGTGTGATTCAATCATATACCGGAGGGTCGATAGAGGGACTTGATCCTGTGAACAGTACATCGAAGTATGATTAGTAAGCGCACACAATAACCAATAAGCCACAGCTGCGGTTCATTGAAGTAGGATCAGTGAGACATGAACAACTGAACTATGACCTCTGACCTCCATAATTACTGGAAAACGGGTAACCTACAACAACATTATTTGTTATTTTCCAACGGAGACTTGTCAAGGATCAATCCGCAAACTGACAAAATTTTTTTCATAACTTACGACAACTCTGACTTCCAGAAGACCCACTTTGTCACTATCTCGGAGAAAGTTTGGAGCTCGACCCATGAACAGAGCATGGCCAATCATAAAGATTCCCAGAGTGCGTCCCATGTACAAATGGAGCAGAGTTGGCTTCGCGATGTTTGTCTGGAAAATATCAAATACATTCATGATTAACATCAAATAATTTATATCCATATCTTGGTTTATGGTGTCATTTAAATATAATATGTGTTGTTTAAAACAGGTCACTGTCTCTTGGATTCAAGTAGACTACATTTGTTTGTTTGATTGGGGTTTAACGTCGTACTCCAGGGTATTTCACTTATATGATGACAGATTGTCCACTTCACACTGTTCCTTAATTACGGTGAAAAACCTGGAGGAAACCTCGTAAAAACCACCCCCATGATTGCCGGAGCCACATCATGTGACTCGCATATATACCGGAGGGTAAACAGACGGACTCAATCCCGTGAACGGTACATCGAAGTAAGATTAGTAAGCGCACTAGCTAACCATTAAGCCACGGACGTGGGCCCCATTTATATTTGATACAGCAGGTTTTTTTTGTCACTTAAGTCACTTGATAAAAACAAGGTATTTATTTCTTTTGATACAGCAGGGTTTTTTGTCACTTAAGTCACTTGATAAAAACAAGGTATTTATTTCTTTTGATACAGCAGGTTTTTTTTGTCACTTAAGTCACTTGATAAAAACAAGGTATTTATTTCTTTTGATACAGCAGGTTTTTTTGTCACTTAAGTCACTTGATAAAAACAAGATATTTATTTCTTTTGCTTAGTATGGGTATCATCATAAGTGAAGAAAATGACTGCTTCTGGCATACTGCCCTTGAAAGGGCCATGGTACTTGTATATAAGAGGGTCATTAAGTGATTTCTTTCTTAGTTTCAAGAAACTGTCATTTTTACATGTAGGTTAACCATAACAACTGGAGATTATGATTCATTTAGAAATTTGTCTTCGGGAGATTATCTAGAACATGAGATTATTGTACGTTTTTTTTATTAATCAACATCACTGTGCCAGTGTGACCATTTTTGGGAAACCTACAATTCAGGTAAAAGCAAATATTTTCCTTTTATAAGGAATTTCAATCTTTGCATTTCAAACAAAGCCTATTCAATGTTTTCACTTTTTGAAGAGAATTTATTTAAAAAAAAAAAAAAAATCCAGCAAAAAAACGGTAAAAATTTACACCTCTACATAACAAATCGGTCTTCTGTTGCCACATCGAGCAAGGCGTAATGGAGTTCCCTCCAATCCAGTGCCAGGTGGAATCAAGTGTGTTCTTTCATTGATACATACCTCAAGTGATATAAACCAATGGGGAAGAGCAAATGTCAAAATCCCACAAAGCAGCATGAAGAAATAGTCAATACGTAGATGAAGGTTAAGACGACTGGTGGATTCTGGATAACCACCCCAGCTCGGACAGAAGTACAGCTGGGACAACCCTGACACAGCAGTGCCTACAAATGTGGCGATCATTGCCCCAAATTGAATGTCCTGAAAATATACAGAAATACAAAACTTACTCTATGATGATGAAAACAGGCAGTCACTTTAAGACAACTTTACGTAGTTCGACCTTGAAACAGATTCACCTTGAGCTGTAAGAAAATCTGCTTAGAATGGAGCTTGTTTGATTGGGGTTTAATGTCACACTCAAGGGTATTTATACTTATATGACAAGCGATTGCCTGTTTCCTTGCTTAAATAAGGTGGTAAACGAAAAAAAAATCTAGTAAAAACAGCTTCCGTACATTGACATTTTCTGCAAAGTCCAACTGTTTTTAAAATTATCGATAATTGTTTTGATCAGTAGTTCTTCTTGGCAAACATAATTCTATTCAATTAGCATAATACTTTAATATACTATAAGTATCTTCTTGGACATTTTCTTCAAGAATTTGATTTCTAGTTTTATACAAGACTTTTCTGACTTCTAAGTTTGATTGGTAGGATAGAGAACTTACTTCGAATTGCTTTTTTAATAACAGTTCAAACCAATGAGGTAACTAGATCATTGGCATATACAGTGAATACCAAAATCACTGACAACTGTGATGAAACAATACACAGTATTCAATAGCTGACGCACATGGTTTTAGAGATTAGCTGCTTTGTGTATCCTTTCTAAAACTGATTATTTGGATGGACGTTAGATAAGTAGCATTTTGATAATAAAAATGGAGAACTACAATTTTTTTTATATTTTTTAAAGTAAATAATTGTGATCATGTGCCCTCTTTTTCAATATATGATACCGAATTTAACGGCAAACTTCGTCCGGGTATAATTAACGTCGTATTCGTCCGATATGATACATAATTAATGGCTGTAGATTATGTCGTCCGCATCTTTGTGCTTGAGTATAACTGCCATTTTAATTTAAATTAAACACTATTAAAAATAATATTGTCTCTAGTAAATCACATATTTAGTATACTTTTATTATACACTGAAATATTTTTTTTTCGGGCAAGTTAAAACCAAGAAGCAAATGCCTGATTTTGTTGTATAAATGTAGTGCATATTGATTGATTGAAACTGCTTAATAAATTCAAGTTTTATTTATTCTAAAATGTTGTCTATTTCTTCGATGTATCTTGACCAGTACTGTCAATTCATATTGCTGTTGTTGTATCATACTCCGAGTTGATTGGCTGGTTATTGTTGTAAATTCTCCATGCTTCGTGGACTTGAAGAATTGTCCTCTTGTACGCATAAAGCAAGACATCAGAAGAAAATACCTAGTGCATGGAGATTAACACACATATTTTTTCATGTGACCTTTTCAAATTGGTTTGTTTGTTTGTTTGTTTGATTGGGGTTTAACGTCGTACTCAACGGTATTTCACTTATATGATGACGTGCCAGCCCAATGGGTGACGGAATCCACCCTCCACACCACTGGCAACAAACAAAGACAAGATGGGACAAATACAGGACGTAATACAGACACCATGAACAGACCGGCTTCCTTTTCCCCTTTAGCTCTGGGAGCACCAGGGCAACATGAAGCTCCCTCCAACCACCTGCTTTTCATATTTTGTAAGCAAACTCGTTTTTTGAAATGTTTTTCAGCCACACAAGCATCTGAATCAGCTTTCTTTAATATCTTTTTTTAAAATCTGTTTTGTACCACATCTACAAAAAAAAAAAAAAATCCTGCCTGCCTGCCTGGTCCAACTTTTTTCAGGAAACATACACTGTAGCAATTTGGTTTTTAGGCTTTAACTTTCTGGTGTAGATCTTCACCAGCTTACAGTTGGATAAAACATAAAATTGCATTTCTTCAGCTTTGCCAAATCCTAATGAAAGTCATCACCAACTCAACTGTGCTGTGTATTCATTTCGTTATCTTAAAAAATGCCTCCTGAAACGTTTTTGATTATAGCTCAAGACTTGGCTAGAATTCATATCAAGCGATTTAAGTTTCCTGGGCCTGTGGTCCCTGGATAACAATAGGAGGCCTCAATGAAGGCCCCCTAACACCCACCCTAAGACCATCCATAATAATTTATTTGTTTCCCGTAACCCAACCTACCCCAAAAATTCAAGGTAAAAAAAAAAAGAAAAAGAATGGTAGGTATTTTTTTTTTATGTGCCGTTTTAAAAAAAATGGGAAGCTACTTTTCATGAATTAGAAAAAGAAAAACCTCCTCACCCAAGAAGCATGGGTTATGTTGTTTTTTCAATAAAAATTGAATACACCGCCAATAAATAAGTGAAGTAGCCTACAGCAAGGCCTAAATAACAAATACATACCTTATAACTTCTAGCAGTTGGGACACTCTAATTTTGGGAGTCCACAGAAATAACATATAAGACCCCCTGGGGTAAAGCCTTTTTGTCTGTCCCAACTGCTATAAGTTATAGGGTATATTTTTTAATTTCAGATAAAATGACCGTATGGCACAATTAAAAAGATAAGTGTTTGTTATTCGTTACAAAAAAAACAAAAAACAAATAATGCCTACCTACCTACCCATCTTTTATATTCTTGTCACGGGAAACAAATATATTATTTTGGATAGCCGAAAACATTTCTGACTAAACCCCTGCCTAATGGCTTATATAATAGCCAAAGCACAGATGTATAGTTTGAGTCAAACTTTGTGGCACTCATCAATCTGATGAAACAAGAATTCAAACACAGTTTTCTGCCATTTATATACATTTCCGTTGAATAAATAACGGGAATACATATCTTTGCCTAACAAAGTGTAATATAAGCAATACATGCGAGATTGGTCTTCTCATGATCTTTCCAGTATAACTGTTTTTTCTCCAAGCTTTAAGGCATTTTTCTCTCCCATTTACAAGAACAGACTGTTCGCATCAACATGATTTTGCACAACCTTCATCTAACCAATACGGGGTTTTCCGGTTATGACATTACGACAACAGAGTGACGTCCCTTTGCGAAATACCGTCACCAGTTTACGGCAAGAGAGGGCAAATCCACGATTTTTAACATGTGCGGTGCAGGGAATATAGCAAATTAACAGGTAAACTTTAATTAAACCATATGAATTTCCTTTTCCCATAGCTTAAAATATTATTTTTTGCAAAAGTTACAATTTTAAAGTTATATTTTC
>JAQQZZ010023875.1:0-11021 GCA_030265115.1 Mopalia vespertina | reverse complement strand
AGAGCATAATTCAACACAAGAAATGATGCCCGTTTTACATATATGCATTTTATTGCAGAGAGGAGTATCGCTTTAAGGTGATCCCCACTTGAGCGGATTATCCCCCACTTGACCCATTCGATTCGGACTACACGTACCTAGATGCCTTATTCCATACATACCCTATAGGCTTTCCCACTCCTTTACCACTCCTTCGCATATCTAAAGCCTCTATTTAATAGATTATAATTGAATTTGAACTGAATTTGAATATTTTATTCTCCAAATATAAATTTGTTACATGCAAGTACTAATACAAAGGGGCGGGAATAAAACCACTGGAGGTTTGATTTGTCCCAATTTCATAATAAACAGATTATATTAAAGGTTAGGTTGATTGATTGATTGGTGTTTTACGCCAGATTCTGCGGTATTTTTCTCCGAATTTTTTTATTTAAAGACTAATTTCAAACTGACTGCACCCTTGGCAGTAAACATCAAAAATAGAAACAAATCAAACGAAAAGGACATACATTAGTTTTTTAAATTCTTTTTTGTTTGTTTTGCATTTTTGTTTTTTTGTTGGGTTTTTTTTATTAAAAAATCAAATATTTCATTTTATATCTAAAACTTGTAAATATCGTGTTAGATATAGTTATTTACAATTATTCATGAATATCAATGTCGAGTTTTTCGTTTTGGCGATCCACCAGCAATATGTGTTCTGTTGGCTTCGTGTCGCCCTCGAGAAGGCGGAAGTGGGTGAACTGTAGAGGGAGGAGGCCTGATGTCTACTTCCATCCTTTCCAAGACATTAAAGTGATTGGCCAGAGAAACCGGTTCCGACCCAAGGGACTTGCTTGTTGATGGTTTGTGTGATTTATTATTTTGTTTGATTTGCTTGTTTGTAACAGTTGGCGTTGATGTAGGAGTTTGCGTGGATGTAACGGTTTTGATTTGTCTTGCTTGTACGTTAACAACAGAAGGGTGTTCATCCCCAGTTGGCCACGTAAGAAAGGTCTGTGCCTCCACAGACACAGAAACTTTCTTCGTGACATTGGCGTAGGACTGGGATGACCCTTGAACTTCTGAGGCAGAGGCAAGGTGGCGTGCCTGAATATAACTAACGTTCTTTTCCGACTTAACTACTTGGATTTGCTTTTCTTTTATGAAATGACTACAGCGTTTGGAGGAGGCCATGTGGGCCTCGTTGCAGTTTGAACATTTTATTGTTTTGTTGCAGTCGAAGCCCTCATGGCCTTCTTCAGAGCAACGAAAGCATACCAAACCACCTCTACACTGGGTCTTGCCGTATCCGAACTTCTGAGACTCAAGCACCATGTTGGGTTGGGGATGGAGGTATCCACCCTTATCCTGTAAGGACCAATGTAGATGTGATCTGTCATTGTATAAAGGTTAGGTTAATTCGTTTTTGGCAAGATATTTACAACAACATATAAATTCAAATATAAATATAAAATGATAGAAAAAACATGAAGACAATATACTGAAAAGTATTATGAATCTTAACAAAACATTTACCAGACGGCCTTGTTTTCACGCGTTAGACTCCATTACGAAAAAGATTAGAGCTAAGCAGAAGTGATGACCTCTCCAAAAGTCTATTGAAATGGCTCCAATTCGGACTTATACATTTCCTACACGCACAACCTAACCTATAGACGGTTAATTTTTTACACATCGTATACCCGGAACATATATAGGCTGGACACTGATTTTGTACCGTGTCCTATAGCCTCTATTTAATAGGGTAATAATGCTGTATGTTTAAACCCACCATTAATCGGTTACATTTCAACCCTAACCTCGAATGATATGTCCAACTCATTTTACCGAAATGTTATAGTTGTGATCCGTATTAACTGTTAACTATCACCTGCCACATCTTTCCCAGTCTTTTAGATTCCCAGATGTCACAGAAGTCCCTATATCTTCTCTATACTTGTTAGATGACGATAGCTTTTCCCTTCTTCCGTTCATTTATACCTTTACACCTCCCTTTTATACAGGCCCTCCCTAGTTAATCCTTCGATTACTATGCTATACTCGAATGTCTGTATCGATCGTTAAAATGCGAACTAATTATCTCTTTTGAAATTGATATAATTAACTCATCCCTCATCACTACACTTACTACGCTATACTTGTATTTCTATTCTCGGTTATTGATCATCGATTTCCATCATAATAAGATAAATGCTCATTGAAATGACATATCGACTTAATCATCTAAAATTATATTTTTATAATTGACTCAACTCTCAATTATTGCACTCTTATTACGCGATACTTGCAATTCTATTCCACCGTATTGGTCATCGATTACCTTACAATATGATTATTGCTCTCCATTCGTATATGGTAACCGATTAAGCCCTAATCAATAAACATATGTTATATCTCTTTGTTAAAACAAAGGCGAAAAACAATAGAAGAAGCAGCAGATATACAGGAACAGATTTTTCAAATACACGGTAATTGTACTCTGACTACTAATAACTTTTTCCTACTTAAGTTTCAGAAGTTTTTTCCTTGAAAGATTCAAAGAGTATAAGTTGTGGGGTTTATCACCATACTGGTGCAATAGACGCAGTGGCGGCGCAACGGGGGGGGGGGGGGGGAGTTAGTTACTTTTTCATTGAGATGAACTTTCTAACTTCACGTCTGAGAAGAATGATGTATAAGACTTGGTTCTGAAAATCGCCTCATTGCACTGTGATAGTGTCCCTACCCCTCCCCCACCCCACACGATGGATGGTCTTCCAACGCCTATGATGCTACCATGATGTAGACAGATAATTAATGACAAGAATATACACCCCAAAAAAGCATTTCCTCAATTCTATTGAAATAAATCAGTGATCATGTTCTCAAATAACCATGTTTACAACACATAGGCGTCAATATTGCAAAATTGTCCAATAGCGGTCATATTGTTTTGCGTAATTTGGCAAAATGCAATCCCATCCTTCGTTATAATAGACGAAAGCTAAATTCTGAGGTCATTGGTGCATTTGTTCTCAAGCTATCATGTTCACAAAACATAGGCCTGCGTCAGTACTGTAAAATTATGCAATGGCAATCATAATATTTTACGCAATTTGGTGAAATGCAATCCCATCACATGTCTGAATAGTAGGGGTTATATTTCATGGTTCTAGGTAATCTGTGAATTTGTTACACAGACAACACAACATATGCAGACATGAATAATTGAATATTGTTAAATTATGCCATGGCGGCCACTTTGTTTTACGGAATTTGGTGAAATTCATTCCATCCGTTGTCTTTATAATTGGAGGCTATATTTCTAGTTTCGTGTTAACCAGACAATTTATTTTCAAGTTTTCGTGTTTACAACACATACAGGTGTTGTGTTGTAAACCTGGTTTAACAATAAGTTTCACCCCGAAGATGTCAAAATCCCAGGATATGAATGCTTGCAACGTGACAGACAAGACGGCAATTCAACAACGGACAAAGGCGGTAGAATTGCTCTGTATATATGACATGAAATCACTGATAAGAGACGAACCGATCTGGAGTCACGTGATCTTGAACTGATAGCAATTGAAATCATAGAACCTAAAACTAAACCAATTGTTGTGATAGTTTTGTATAGACCATCTGATGATCAATGGATGCAGCGAGTGTCTATACCCTAAATAAATTATCAACCGAACACAAAGAAGCATGGATTATGGGTGATCTGAATGTGGATATGTTTAAAACGGACACAAATTCTGTGAAATTGTCACGTTTTCTGACAAATGAACATGGGTTTAAGCAGATCATTAATCAATCAACCATATCAACACGGAATGGTGACACACTTCTTGGTCATATATAGGTCACATATCCTGAATATGTAACACAGTCATTTGTTTTGCAATATAAACTAAATGGCCATTTCCCTGTGTGTGTGGTACGAGGAGATTGAAGACATTATCACTCAATGAACAACACCATGTTATTATTACAGATGTACCAAAAACTTTAATCTAGAAAACTTCTTACAAGACAAATGTTACCTGGTCGATCCTACAATGTTTTGATAATCCTGACGACTGTCTACGAGTGTGGCTCGATCTATTTAATTCTGGTTTAAATGAACATGCTTCAATTAGATCCAAAGCGTCCAGATTGGTGGAATCAGGACATCGCCGACGCAATGAGACACAGGGACAATACGAATAAAAAGACGCATGAAAAAGACTTCAAGTATAGGAGGAATTAAGTTAAACATTTAAGTTTTCCTGCCAAAAAAAACTCATTATAGCGAAAAGCATAAATCCGGTAAACTCGTCCCTATTTTAGACAATTTGCTCCAACAAAATCCACCACATCCCAAGTAAGTCGGCTAAAAATATCCGATAAAACAATAACTAATTATATAGAGATATCAATTGCTTTTAATGATTAGTTTGCTTCTGTTGTAAAAGAATTTGTTCAGGAAGATGTTTCAGCAGATAACTGTACCAATGATAAACTTTCACAATTTCTTGACAACCATAAAGATTGACTCACATGACTTTGTTTTATTTGAAAAGGGTTGGATCACAAGAAGTCGACTGGTAACATACCAGCAACATTCCTACAGTTAACTGCCGACATCATTTATCCTACTTAAACTTACATTTTTAATAGATTTATTTTAAAAAATTATTTGCCTGTATCCTAGAATACGGGTAAAATAACTCGATAAACAAGAAAGGTAAAAAAGATGAAACTAGAAACTTTAAACCTATGTGTGTGTTGCCTATTCTTTTCAGCCTCAGGTAAAAGGTGACAAGTATGAAAATGTCAGTACCGTTAATGGTACACAAAGTTGCAGTTGAATCGTAAACATTAACAGCAGGCAGAAACCGTAAAGAATGCAAAGAAAGGCCCTAGTAAATATAGTTATTACAAAGCGAAGAACAATAAAGCGAAGTATAATAAACCAGACTTGGTGATACTTAAGATTAATTCACTAATAATAAAAGATATATTAACTGTTCAGAATTTCATAGAAACAAATCGTGAACCGTTCGCGACACTCCCGGGTTTCCGAGGTCTGGAATCGTATCATAAGAGGACACGGGACACTCAATTGGATAGAGTAAACATAACGGTCTGTTAATAGTGCCTGTTGAAAGCAATAACACTAGCTGTTGCTGACCGGGTTTGACCATCTCTACCGATGTGTAGGGCCTCCAACAACTGTGTGGTAAATCATCTTTCACAAGTACAATATCGTTAACGTTTGGTGGAAAAGCAGATTATTTTTTACAGTGTTTTAACGTTGTTTGGGATCGATCCCGCAAGCTCATTAGAAAGTCAACTCTCCAGGAGTTCCAGAAGCGCTCCTGATGTTTTGCCCTTTTTGCCAGTGTTGTAGAAGTTTACCAACCAGTTAAACATCGGTTTGAAATCTGGGTCGTTGTCCACATCGAAGGCAGGCAGAAATGATCTCTGGTGGCTGGAAACAAAATCTGCTGGTGCAAGGGAGCTAGAATTCAGATCATCGTCCACACAAACTAAAGGTCTTGTATTCACAACAACTTGTACCTCGGTCAGAAATGTCAAAAGTTGACCAGTTGTCAGTACATTCTTACCTAAAGCTTTTCGCAGACACCTTTTGGTCAGGCCAACCAAACGCTCATAAAAACACCCATCCATGGAGCTAGTTCAGTGATGAATCTCCAGGAAATGCCTTTCTCGGCTGCATCAGTCTTAACGTCTGGAGACGGAATACGTTTTTTCCATAGTTCGTCAAGAACAGTTTTACTTGCATTGTCGGGGAGGATTAGAAGGGGAACACCGTCGTGGGAAATAAATCGTCGGAGACACAAAAGAAATGACTGTGTGGACATGTCACTTCATCAGACGTTAAGGTACCACTTTGTTTACGGAGACATCCTAGTTTCTGGATAAATCTTATTATCCAGGCAGTCACTCTAATCAGTTTCGTAACGGATGGATAACTATTTGTTACTAGTTCAAAGGGGGTCGATCTGTCAGTGCCCTGGCTAGACACAAGTTGCGCTTGGTACATAACCCTCGTTGCTGTAGTTTGGTTAGCATGCAACTTTTCGCCTGATATTGGGGGGATGTTCCAGTTTGGCCATGAGTTTCGGTCTCACAAAGTCCATTTCCGTACCAACCACCAGTTGGATTTCTCTAACTTGTCGACTGTAGAGTAACTTGTGGCTGTGTCGGCTGTGTTGTTGTGGGGGTGGAACATACATAAACTCAATATTTTGATGAGATCTGTTATGCGATTGGACACAAATTGGGAAAGGGTATTTTTAGTTTTAAGCCAACCGAGAACGCACTGAGAATCAATCCATACAATTGTTTCTAGTATGTTAAGGTAAAGTTCTCGCTCAACAAAAGCTAGAGCTCGTACACCAATAAGAAGTGCTAAGAGTTCAAGTTGAGGAGTTGTCACTGATTTCGATGGCGCTAGCCTGGATTTCGAAAACACTAAATTACTGACCGTGCCGCAGTTTGACGATGCTTGAAGATAAAGAACGTTGGCATAGGCACGAGAAGAATCGTCACAAAAACACAATAGCTTGTATACTACATTCTTGACAGGTGAAGAAAGACCGACAAACCTTGGTACTTGTACACGGGGAATCTGATCAGTTTGTTTGGCGATGAGAGTCCACTCTTTTCTCAGTTCTTCTGAAAGTAAGTCATCCCAATCAAACTTCCTGAACCACAGGTCCTGTAAGACAATTTTGGCGCACAGGGTTACTGGAGAAAAAAACCAAGTGGGTCAAATATGGAGGCAACATACTTCAAAATTTACCTTTTAGTGGTCCCACAAACACTGTCTGGAACAAAATGGTAAAAGTGTCAGTAGAGTTATTCCATGGAATGCCAAGTACGCTTATCAATGTTCTGGTATCTTGATCGAGTTCAGGAATGAGCGTTCGTAGTTCAACTGAATTAGTCGCCTATCTCTCCAGTTCACGCTAGCTTCCGAAAATATCTGTTTACTTTCTTTGTAAAAAAAAATTTGCTTCTTGGACAGTTTGACATCCAGTAAGGACATTATCCACATAGAGGTCTCGTGTAATATGTTCTGCTATTGGTGAACCGTCGCGTTGTATGTGATACTTTATCGTAGCAGCTAGGAGAAAGGGACTTGAATTTATTCCAACTGGTATCCTACAAAATCTGTATATATTAGTGTTGTTAACCGCGCTAGGAATTTAAGGGTTCTTTAGCCAGAGGAATCGGGTAACATTTCGGTCATTCTTTTGAAGACAAACTTGGAGAAACGCCTTTTCTATATCTGCTACAATTGCAATATAAAATATTCGAAAGCGTAGCAATATGCCACACAAATCTTGAAGTAACCTAGGGGTCCACGATGAAAACAATCGTTTAGGCTTTTGTTATTTCTGTTAAACTTGGCGGACGCATCGTAAACAATACGAACGTTAGTAGTAGTTTTTCTTGGAGTTATTACAGCATGGTGTGGTATGTGATGCGTTAGACTATCCTCTCTTATTTTGTCTGTAACCTTTTCAATTACGCCCTTTTATTCTTGTTCTTTGAGGATATCACTGTATTTGTCAAGTAGTTGTGGATTTTTATTTGACTTGTTTACCAAAGATTTCAGTCTACCATGAGAGAGGCCAAAGTTATCAGGCAAGTCTTTTCAGTTTTCCTTCCACGGCCAAGTGACAATGTATCTTTCATTCTCTTTTGTTATGATGGTGTTAAATGTAATCAAAGTTTGGTCATGCTCTGGGTCGTAGGGTGTATCTGTATATTCAAGAATTGTTCTAAGTTACGTTTAAGTTGAATTGACCGATCTGGACAAGCACGTTTCAAACGGAAGTAGCTGACCATAGGTAAGTATGAGCAAGTTGGACTTAATAGGAATTTGTTTTGCCGGCAAGAATCCAACCGTATCTTGGTCCAAGTAAATGTAGACCTGGTGATAGTTCTGGTAATATTAACTCAAGATAGTAATCATTTCTTATCAACAGTGTTGCGAAGGCATTATTTAAGATATTAAAGCAGAGTGGAAGCGTGGACCATACCTCGCAACTGTAAGATCTAAGTTCCCCTGTTTCATTCACTTGTCTACCAGTTGGTTGAAGGACAAGATTCAACATTCCATTTTCACCAATATGGAATGCACTAAATAATCCATCATTTTAGCAGTGTCCGGATCAGAATGTTGGGACTCAATTACTTTTTTCTCTAGTTGGGGGCAGTAAACTGAACAGAGTGTGTAATAGCACTTATACCTTCAACATTTTGCGGATATTTGGCTCTGGATAAACAGTCAGCGTTTACACGAACTCTACCTGGCCTATGAATTATTTCAAAATCATACTCTTGTAGAGTGAGAACCCGGCGTACTAGTCTACTGGTTGCAGGTTCTTTTAAAGTAAGTAGTCATCTTAAGGCAGAATGATCAGTTACAACAACAAATCGCCTACCATAGAGATACAGCCGAAAATGTTAAGTCCCTTCTATAATTGCAAGTGCTTCTTGTTCTGTTCTGCTATAGTTTCTTTCTCGTGGGAGCAAAGTTCTACTGGCATAAGCTATAACACGTTCATATCCGACATGTTCCTGTGACAGAATCATACCAAATCCAATTCCACTAGCGTCTGTAAACAGCTTAAAATGCTTTGTCTCACATATATTGATGATATAATTGTGTTTTCTAGCAGCTTTGACCAACGTTTAAAAGATTTGGCTCAGTATTTAACAGATTAAAAGAGGCAAACTTGAAGCTTAAGTCTACAAAGTGTCATTTTGCTCAGTCGGAGGTCAAGTACCTTGGCCATATTGTTTCACAACAATGGGTCCTCCCCGACCCAGACAAATGTTCAGCTTCACTTCATAACAACAGTTCTAGAGTGGAGGATTCTGCTATAGTAGGTAAGTTATCGGCTAAGGGGATATCCATCCAAAGGAAATTCCAATTTTAACGAGTGTTCACGTTTGCTGGCATACGATCTATAGTGCATGTGATTTGAGGCACGACATTAGCTCTAATTTGTAGAAACAAGTCTTCTTTCAAATGAAGTTCTAGTGAAGTGACTGAAGTTTTGATTTTCTGAGAGTTTTTTGCGCCGAAAGTTACGACAGACACTTCCTCATTGTTTTTAGAAAATTGAAGATTTATTTCCTTGCCAGATTATGTTATGTAAGTACGTTGACTCCCCAAGTCTAGCAATATACGTGTAAATATGTTAGAGTTTATGCCTGGCTTACGAACGTTAACCGTTGCTGTTCGCATAAGTACAGTTTCTCCAGATGACAACATTGATTGTTCTGTTTGGTGTGGATGTGTAAAACTTACATTGGCTAGATGTGAAGATTCAGAGTTACGAATTGAAGATTTCTTGTGATAAAGGCGTCTATGGTGGTTGTCACGTTGGGGACAGTGAAAGCATATCTTATCATACTCACAGTCCTTGATTAGATTACCTTTCTGAGGACAATTAAAACAACAACCTCGGATACTTTCCTTGCGTGACTACGGTGGGGGTATACTGAGCATTCATCGGACCAGTGATGTTGTCCACAAAATCTGCATCCAGTTTGTGGGCGTGAAGAATTCCGCGTGTCTGTTACTAGGGCCTCAGCTGACCTGATAGAAGGCGGATGAGGGGATCTGTAAATTGGTTGACTAGAAGCAAAAATAGGTTTAGTGTTTTCATTTTGTTTAACAGAAGGTACAGAAAAGCATTGACCCTCAGCCATTATATAGTTTCCTAAGGAGCTCCTGAGATTTTGAACAGTCCAGCTGACAGAGTGTCCCTTTTGAATCTCTGGTTGTGCGAGTACATCCTTTGGTAGTTTAGAGGCTATTAAAAATATAAAAATGTTTTGTTCAGTGGATTGTCCATGGGATTCTAAGCTACGAAGATGAGTCTCCAAGTTATCAAGTAATTTTCGTAACTTACCGATATTGTTAGATGTATAAGGTAGGTACATCAAACTGGTATAATGTGCGTTGATGATGGTTTGCGTATCTGCATACCGATCCTGGCGAAGTTTGATTGCAGCCTCATAACTTTCATTGGTAAGTGGAACACCGGCTATGGTAGACAATGCCTCACCTGTAAGCTTGCTTTTAAGGTAAGTGAATTTTTCAGCTTTTGACAACTTGGTGTTATTATG
Source organism: Mopalia vespertina (assembly GCA_030265115.1). Classification (NCBI taxonomy): domain Eukaryota; kingdom Metazoa; phylum Mollusca; class Polyplacophora; order Chitonida; family Mopaliidae; genus Mopalia; species Mopalia vespertina. Next base: position 875 of record JAQQZZ010023875.1, on the reverse strand, counting down.
CACAGCAGAATCGTGAACATTCCCAAACCTATTTCCAAATCAAAATATTTAGATTAAACGACAACATTTCCAGTTTTTGGCAATTTCACAGAAACGTCATTATTACTGGAGACGTTTTCACCACGTCTGGTTTGAAGTTCTTGTAATTGTTCAGTTTGAATTTTTTTGAGTTTGGAATAAGGACTGAGTTTGAACTTGAAAATGAGTTTGTAATTCAACTAACCTGGTAAGCTTTTCATCAAAGTCCGTGGATAGTTCACGTTTTAAATTCTTTTGCCGTTCCCTTAGAGATTTTTCCCACCCTGATATCTCGGCAATTCCGCTTAGCACAAAATCCATGAAACAGGCTTCCTCGAGATTGGATTCCTGTATATGGATCAACTCCTCTTTTGAAGCGGACTCCTCGGCTGTAGTTACCAATCTCTCATTAGCATCATCCCATTTAGAAGCAAGATCTCTAAGTGTACACAATACAACGTTAGTATTCTGAAGTTCCCGGTCCAAGTCGTCGTCACACACAGAAGTAGCCACAATTATTTCCACACGTGAAAGTTTTCGCTTCAGTGAATTCCTATAGCGCGTCTTCGGGACCTTTAAATATGACAGAGACATGGTGTTCTATTTACAACAAACAAGTCCCGAATAAAACAAGTTCCCAGGTTTCGGCACCAAATTATGTCGTGAGCAGAACACAAAAAATAAAATGGAGAGTCTTAAAAAATTATGTTCTGTTTACTTGACTTGATATACATTGCGGGCAATAGTAAATTACCTATCTGCTGACCGTACTGAGTTGAGAAATAGAAATTCCTTGTATAGTGGCAAGACTGATTATAACGTTGCTGTTGGAAAATAAGGCTGTTAGTAACCAGCCT
>JAQQZZ010023864.1:0-11021 GCA_030265115.1 Mopalia vespertina | reverse complement strand
CCCCCCCCCCCCCCCCCCCCCCCCCCCCCCCCCCCCCCCCCCCCCCCCCCCCCCCCCCCCCCCCCCCCCCCAAAACTCTATAGTTAAAACATCTGACAATGCCCCAAAGTCATTTTATCCTAATCAGTAACTGTCTAATTGTAGACTTGGTCCGTCACTTGTAACATGCCTTTGCAAGGGACGATCCCAAGGTTAGTTAGGGCATGGCGCTATAAAGAGAAGGAGGCACAACTCTACCGGCCATTACGGCTGATTAACCAGAAGCCCATGCTGTGCTATAGAAAATTGAAAGGCCAGTGGGCGTGGCCAAGTTTCTTTGATGTTCTATGTAAGATTCCGCCACCCAACAGATCTGAATGATTTTCGTGCAGCGGATTTCAACGGAAGTGAGATTGTAATATGCGCATTTGTTTTCAGTTAATTTACAGCAATAAGAAATATGGGAGTTTCAGATGTTAAAAAACTTTGTGTCTTCCACCATGCTACTGACCAGTTCCAATAACGTTGATAAAAATTTACATACATGATCCTGGAAGTGTGTAGAAATTGAAAATGCAATTGCCACATGTGAACGATTACTGGTTTGACAGTAAAATCGCCCTCGATATTCGAAAAACTACCCATTTAAAATATATGGGGAATTTTGTCAAAAGTGGAAAATTCTCTATCTTTTAGTCATAAAAGATAATATTTCCGCCAAACATGGGTCATTGAAATTTAGTTTGTATTGTAGACGAGATCTTGACCATTTTACAGTATTGTAGTCAATTTTGTGAACGGTTCTCCGTTAAGTCGCACTTTTAACCTTTTGTACAATCTACTTTTGCATTTTTATCAATTGACTGTATATGAGCGGCTATTATGTTCCACACTTGATGGTAGCTAATTAATCCCCTGCAGAGTGGTGTGTTGTTTATCAATAGTCAGTTCAAATACACAAATTCACGACTCGTTAAGGACTATTTGAAGTTAAGTTCTATGTGGTAAATAAGGAATACACAATCTAAAGTTGAGCTTCATATCTCGTCACAGCTGATTCCGAGTTTCCTCGGTCTTTCCCGAAGATCAGATTAAGTCCAGCTATGTCAGAATCGATCATAGGGCACTTTGATGTGGGTCAGTTGTGCCTCCTTCTCTTTATAAATAGCTCCATGGTTATGGCATGGAGGTATAGCAGGAGTAACAACTCCGCCACTTCAAAGTGTGCAATGATCAACTCCGCCAGACGCCTCAAAGCTGGATTCTACACCCTTGACTGAACATGATTTTAGCAGTTTTTAAGTCGACAATTTTACCCAAACTATGTCGCCGTCGCACTGTTAGCCTATACAATCTAATAGATCATTCAAGTAAGAAACAATATGCAAATTTAGGGAAATATGTGTAAACCGACAAAAACTGTAGAACTGTTTACAAAATAATATTTTAAAATCAATATAATTACAAAACTTTTTGTCACCTTTATGTGAGTATCTTACATGCCGATAGTGTGAAAGGTACAGATTACGAATTGTGTAAATGTACAGTGCATAAAACAAATGTATGCCCTTTCGTGCATTTGTTTTGCGCATGTCTAGGGTGATGCCCTTCCGCTGACAGAACTGAGAATATTATCTCAAGCTTATTGCCTGTCGGAACTGATCATTGAACATCAAAGCAATAGAGCTGGCAGTCAAATCTAGTCAGCTTTCAATAGAACAGCGGAATAGTCTAGCACAGTCACCTGTCCCAATCAGTGAGTCGTTACTCCTTCTGTTATACCTCCATGGTTAGGGTTAGTTTTAGGGTTAGGTTTAGTTTTAGTTATTACAAATGTTAGGTTATTTTGCGAAGTGACAGACCAATTCACAGTTGCTCCAAAGGCAGCTACCAGCTAGATGCAAGTGTCTGTGAATTGAAGATATATACATGTAGTCACTCTCGTACAACGTTAAATTATGGATATAGTGACAGTGTGAAACTTAAACAAAAAAAATCACTCTTGCGAACGATATTTTCTTCACATTTTAAATAACTTGCAATTTTTCAACTTGCAAATAAATGAACACTTAGAGTTAGTCCTTTTTGAATTTTTCTTTTCGATTTGACCCCATAAATAGGTATAATGAGTTTGTCTGATAATGGCGAATTTATTCTACGATCGGAAAATGTATTACCAAATGTGTATGTATTGTGAACCAACCCTGCTAGGCAGGTGATGCCTACTTATTTACAGGATTAGCATTGGTTCCATTCACGGAAAAATAACCACGTGGCATTCACATGGTTTTAGTGAGGTTCTATTCACGTCGAATTAAACACGTGGTATTCACATGGTTTTACCGTGGTTCCATTCATGACAAATTAACCACATGGTATTCACATGGTTTTCTGGTGGATCAAGCCACAAGATATTAACCACATGGTTTTCTGGTGGATCCAGCCACAAGATATTAACCACGTGGTATTCATGTTGTTTTCTCGGGGATCCACCACTTCCCCAGTATACCACCAGTAAACCATGTGATAAACAGTAGTCAAGGAATTGTCTACAGGATTGTGTAACAATTTCCATGCCAATTGTCGTAAAAAAAAGACATATTTTATAATAGCTGTCTGAAAGCAGACCAAATAGCTGACTTAGCTGTGTGTACCGGGTACGGGAACTGGATTGTAATTTATACAATCACTCGAAATTCCCTTGAGTACTAAGTTAAACCCCAATCAAGTAAACAATCGCTATAACCAGTTATACATGAAGTTCCGTCATCTTTACCAAGGCAAAAGGTCTGGTCCCACTTGTACAAAGCCTATGTTAAAAATCGCAGCCCTACATCACTTGGTTGTTGCAATGTCATAACTTGAAATCACCTTGCTAGTATTTCATTAGACTTTTAAATAAATGAGCAGCCAATCAGAAGGCGGTAATCACTCCTATATATTGCAGTGATTTACTGTTTCCCATTCTAACTGAAATAAATATATTCTCCCCATTACATCGAGGAAGTGAGGCTTACCGCCATCTTCATTTCTGCCTTACAGAAGGTTGTGACATTTCTGCCTTACACAGGGTTGGGAGTGAGCTCCCAGTTGCCCTGGTGCTCTCTGGGCTTAGGGTCAACATGACGACAATCTGTTTGTGATGGCCTTATATTGCATCCTGTCTTTGTTTACTCTTGTCTTGGTTTGTTGCCAGTGGTGTTGAGGGGGATTTCCGTCACCCAATGGGCGGGGATGCTGCATAATCTGTATGAAATAACGTTAAACCCCTATCAAACAAATAGCTTCTATCTTGGTGGGATGTGGTTCTCTTTAGTGCGTATTAGACTGCTAAACTAATGAACGAGTTTGAGACATATTGTTCCTCTCCCATGATATAAATTAATTGTAAACAGTTGTTGGATGAAGATACATAGTTGTTAACTAGGAAAAAATGCTTACCCCCCATGAAAAGATATTTTCTTTGCAGACTAAATACTGTGTAAATACAAACTATTGAACTGGTGAAAAAAACAAAGACTTAAAATAACTCAAATTCTACTTCATTACAAAATTACATAACTTGTTCATAAAAACTGTCAAACTACAAACTATTGTGCTGGTAAAAAAAAAAAAAGGCTGAAACTCAAATTTGAATATTCTCCTTCATTAGAAAATTACACAACTTGCTCGATTACAGTTGAAATTTCTGTTTTTTGGTGAAATTGTTCTTTTCAAGTCACTAACTTAAGGAAATATTGTTCAAATGGTCGATTCCATGTCTTTATAGGCATGAGACAATGGATCTTCCGTGTAGTTGTGTAAACTTTGTTGCAATGGATTGGCCACTCGACTGTTCAGATCATGTTTTCTGTAGGCAGTAGCTTGCATTATAAAACCTAAATTGCAGCTAAATGCCCCAGCACTTGAAATGAGTTTAAACATGAAATGAAAGGTAGTGAAAATTGTTCCCCCAAAATTGCACAGAATGCGTCTTGGACGATCTAGGACCCTCAGAGCCAGTCAGAGGGTGACCCTGAACCTTCGCTTTAATTTTCCTGAGGTCATAGCACCCCTTCCCCCACACACTTTTCATTAACTTCCACCATCCCTGTCAGTGGGCCATGGTGTGCAGGAGTACTACTGATCTTCCTCTGGTGTACCACTTACAAGTGTATTGTTTCCAATCGCTCTGAAATGCATGATATCCTAGTTATGCTACAGAAGGAAAGTGGGAATATTTTACATCAAATCTGTGGCATATGTTATTGTTAAGTTAGTTTCACTTTCAGTAACTAAAGCTTTTGTCAGAAAATCAGAACAATAAGAGCTGTAGCTAGTTTCTTTTTAAAAATACCTTACATCCTAGTATTAGCCTTACTAGCTTGGTGGGAAGGAGAGTTAGCAGACAATAGGCATATCCGTCATGAAAGACACAACATCAATTCGAAGTTCTGGGTTAGCATTAATACTGAACTTAACTCTAAACCTAACCCTAAACCTGACACTTAAACTGATGTCCTATCTGACTGACCAGTCAGGCCTGTGCTGTTGGGGAGAACGGGGTTTCCCCATGGTTATGCTTACTTAATTTAGGAGGACATATTTATAGGTTTCCCAAATTGTTTGCAGTCTTCGTCTAAATTTGCATTTCACTACTGATTTTGACAAATTTTGTCACTTGATAATCAATGAAGTTTGTGTTTTAAAGCACTTTTGCTTTATTTTTCACCAAGGCACATTTATGTATTTAAAAAAACAGCAAACCAGGGGAAAATGCAAATGCGAAATTTAGAGGACCTATTTTGAGGTTATGCCGGAAAAGATTACAGCACAGGCCTGTCAGCCAATAGGCCTACATTATTTCTCATTGTCCTTGGTGCGACATATCCCAGCTAAACTGGTGAGAGAAAGTGGCAACATTTTCATATGAAGTCTTACACAGACATGGTTTTTTATCGAGTTTTCATTTTCAGTTAATATGTGCCTTATTGTATCCTGTGCTTCTGCTTACTAACATTGATTATATGACATGCTCACAGGACATTTCCTGTTGTGGTTGTAATGAGTTGAACCAATACGAATGTTTAAACCTGAACTGTGCTTAATGCTTTCTGTATTCTAATCAAATTCATGATGCTGTTGTTATTTGTAGGAACGTGTACCAGTAGATGTGGCTCTTATATGGCAGTGAAGTGTCAACTTGATAATGCACATTATGGCACAGGACGAAAATCATTTTCATGAAAAGTTAATAGGACAGATTCGGGTTGAAGTAACGGGTAAATTTAATGTGGGAGATGTTTTGAATAAAATTCCTGATATTCAGTTAAGTGATCGTCAAAGAATAACTCAAGATATTATAAATCATGGGGATCAAATAGCAAGCTCCAACTTATTAGATAAACTGATGAGGTACCCATCTCGTACTTTCATGCAGTTTATAGAGGCTTTGCACAGTACAGGGAGAACAGATTTGGCAAAACCTATTTACAACAGAATACCTAATCATTTTAAACACCTGTGTAATCTAAACACATTCTCTTCTGATGGGCAGGACACAGAAGGTAAGATTGTCATTTTTTTTTTTGCCTATCGTTTAATCCCTAACATTACGAACACCTCTCTGGGAAAACATTCAAAAAGTTTGAGGCAGAACAGAGCGATAGCTACTCTGATCATTAGTTGGGTGTGTGTATAGCTGTAGACTCCCCCGTCCATGGCTGGAATTTTCTCAAATTTCCAAGGAACGATGCAATGCAATTTCCCGCCAGTGTAATGAACACACATGAGCCTAACATAATGCCTTTACAGACCTCAAACAACATTTCAAACATACACAAGTATGTTCCGTTTTGTTTGTTGGGCAAAATTTAATTCTCGACTTTGGGGACGTAACCATCTAAAAGCGTCCTTCTAGTGGGTGTTGCGTGAACCCCAAACACGCACATTACGTTCACCGTCTGGTCAGAAATTAATCCAACACAAACTTTTCACCATATAATACCCATTCCTACTGTTGCATTTCTAAAGAGGTGAGCTCTAAAATAAACGTCAACATACGAAAAAAATTATTTAAGGTGTAAGAGTCACAACCCTAATGATTTTCATATATATCATAACATCACATATACAGGAATAATGTGATAGTTGTTGAAATTTAGTGCAATGTCTATTTTTTTGTCAATTAAAAACAAAATCCAACTATAGTGCCTTTGTGTTATAACAACATGTATTTTGGTCACGTAGGCTATATTGTCATATTATAGAACATACATAATGTACAACTGCTATAACCATCCAATTAACAAGCCACACCATTGTGCAGAATCGGTTAACAGACTCAAGGAGTGATCCAACAACCAAATTGTGATTGCATATGATGCCTTGTCTGTCATGAAAAAAACAAAAGACAGTGTGATGTGATGGGCGGGGTATCACTGTTTCTAAGAACTGACAACCCAAGCTGTCCTGGCAGCAGTTTCTTTGAAGTCAAAGACAACTTGCAACATAGTTTAAACTCTAGGCTATTCCACAACGGGAGAGTAGGGGGAAAGGGTGGGACCAGGCATTTAACTAGCAATGCGTCTTTCTGTCATTTCGACGGGTAATTTCAAATATTGACTGGAATTTTTGTTTAATGATGGGGTTATAAGACGGGCAAAAATTATTTGTAGATAAATTATATAACAAAAGTTTAGAAGTGCACTTCCAAAATTCGAAGTTTAAAAAGTTAACTTACTTCCCGAAATTACCTAGAATAGGCCGATAGTTTCATTTGTTTCACCCTTTGAGATCAATATTATTAGCTAAAATAGAAATAGGATAGAAAGAAGAAGGAAGTGATCATATGATGCGAAGTGAATTCTCCATACATCGGCGATAGTGTACAGCTCTTCTGTTAAAGATAGCATGGCGAAATTAACCGAAACATGGAGATTCTTTTGGCAGGAAAATCATATTCTACAAATGTTGTACAACCATGGCATCGAAAATAACGAAATACTTTTCTCTGAAATAACTGAGAGAAAAAGAGCAGCTACACACCAGTTGTGTATCTCCACCGGAATCACTGCAACAAAAACAGCCTCAGGAAAAACTCCAGCAGAACGATCGGGGTTAAAAGGGGATTTCCAACCAGTTGATTGGCCCAATTTCCGTGGCTCAACTATGACCATGCGGCGAACACAATGTCATGCAAATTGTGTAAGACTTTAGTTTTAATCAACCCGGCATGTGGTCATCTGGCACTAGTTATTTCAGTTTAGTCATATCAATCTTTGTACAAGTGTCAGTTTATACACACTGAAAACCAAACCCCCAAACCTCCAATTTATAAATAACGCTTATTGATATATTAAACCGGCTATATGTAAGCTTCAGACTGTCAGTATAGGCCTAAAGCATGGTATTAAGTTCATTGTTTCCAATCAATAAATTTGAACATCTAGCATGTATATGTTTATAAAGGAATTTTTATTTGATCAGCAAACAAGTACCGTAAATAAAAGATATAAATTTGTTTAATAAACAAACGCTTCTTTTTTGTGGTTAAATTTTATTTTGAGTGGCAAAACATGTGATAAACACTTTAAAAAGGCCTTAAAAAACAAGCTAAACTTGCAAGTATTTTAGTTCCCTAAATGGCTCAAAATGCATTTCCATATCTAGGATTCTCCAGCTTACGGGGCCCAGGCGGCCCAGATTGGCTGTGACACTAAATTTGGACACCCTCTTTTCAAATCCTAGCTAAAGCCTGATTGTCTAACAGAGATTCGCTAAGTTTTCTGTTTCCCACGATTGCATTTTGGATAATTGGTCAAGTCTGCACCTCTACTGACTTCATTTGAACTGAATGAATCCCAAAGAGGCCGACGAAGCGGCATTTTAAGCGATGCATTCTCCAATATTCAAAATTATTGCTGCACTACTACAAAAGGAATGTAAATCTGAAATGAGCCAAAGACTGGAGAATGTATTACTTGCTCTTTTGTAGAAAAATGCTATAATAGTCTATCTCCAGCTTTCGATATGGTGACATAATTTTGTATCCCAGCCGATTTTGCCAAGAACCGAAGGATAAATAAAATTATAGAAGGGCACAAGCTATTTTAAAGGCAGGGACTATAACTAAAAGGGGCATGGCATCCAGTATAACTTTGTAAGGCTTGTTCGACCATTATTTCTTAATTATAGTTCTTCACATGCTTATTATGAACTAGGTACATATTTATGTAAATTTGTGGAGGACGGATATCAGCCTCTGGATAACTATTCTAATCTTGTAGACATGTTCTTGCATGTGACATTGTTTAACACTATGGCTATAATATAGAGTTTTGATTACGAATCTTATACTATTAATCACCTAAAATGTGTATCTTGCTTTTTTTACCTATAAAACTTTATTGGCTCACTTGTTTTAGGACAAACCAGTGATGTTGGGTTTGAGTTGGGTATTCAGGGAAGTTATCAAGACACTGGAGAATGAACAAGATGTTTTCTTGGTTGACATCATGCCAAATCTAAAGCTACTTCTTCGAAATGAAAACTACTTAAAGGATGTCAATTATGATATGGCTACCTTTGAGGAAAGGGTAAGTCTACTATCATTTTATATGGGACGGGTCACAGGAAAAGTTAATACATTCGCTACAATTACAGAATAAATGTATTGTATGTTGTGAAGAATTGTTCCGCTGGAGAGGATAGTTTGGTCTTCAGATTCTGACAACAAAACATGTTTACAATTAAAGAAAGTGTCATTTAAATATATGGTATTCAATCATCTTTATATAAGTTGCATTCCAAGCTTCCACACACTTGTGGTAGTCAAAAGGCTATCAAATAAAATGTTTTTAATGTTTGTCACAGTTCCCAATTTCCTTTGCGCTCAATTTTTCCATGCCACCTGATAAAGTTGTGAAGAAGAAAGCAAAGGTTCAGAAAAGTGGTGACCAGAAAGCTCAAAGTGGGAAGAAATCTGATGAGGCTGATTCTTCCAGGACACAGGTAAGTCATGGGGATAACGACAACAAATTATATAATCAATATATTTTGAATAAATGAAGAGAGAAAAATGGGTTTAAAATTTGAAGCTGTGATGAAATCAGTCTTTTCAAGCACATACTAGAAAAACTGGACTTAAATTTGTTGCTTTATAGCTTGTTCAATTGTTTTATGTCTAGAAAAGTATCTTTGGGCTAAGCTAAAGCAAGACCATGCAAACTGGTTGGTCTTGGGCTTTTATATTACTGTCAATTTACAATACTGTCTTGTTGCACCAAGTACAGTGTCCCATGCTTGGCATATTTTTACTGTATAAAACCTCAATCTATAAAACAAATTTCTACATATTAGTTTGTACAAAACCTCTATACAAAACAATCAAACATTATAATAAGGACCCTCTGTGTTAAATACTTCTGCATTTTGGTTTGACAGAGGCGTGCTGTAATGTATGATAATGCTCTGAAGCCAATGATGGAGTACTTCCAGAAGTCCGAGAGATTGGTGAATATTGATATCTCATCTGGTCTAATGGAGTTGATTTGGGATAGTGTCTCAGATTTCTTCACAGGATTAGACTTTACTCCTCTCAGAGTAATCAATTCTGTCATTCTGTTCTCATTCAGTAAGCATTGTTTATTATATTTTCCATAAGCCATTATAGTATACATATATTCACAACTGCCTTGGTAGAAGAAAGACAAGTGCTTTAAAGAAGTAGCTAAAACAGACTGGAATAATGACTACTCACATAAATATGTAAAACCTTTAATGAATATAAACTAATTTAAGTTGCATTATATCTTTATGGAATAGTTATAAATTATAAGAAGTATTTCCTTTTCCTAAATTGTGTTTTTAACAATGGTATATATTTACAAAGAGAGTAGAAGACAAGTCTTTGTCGAGTGATGTGTGAAGCAATTAAAATGGCTACTTTTTCCTGATTCCAGATGAACAGGAGTTAAACCAAGTGGATATGGAGAGGTATAGCATGAGTAGAATATCCCTCAAATCTTCTGTAGACGATCCCTCTGCTCCAGTGGTAAGTAATTGTTCTTCATGAAAATCAAATCCTTGAAAAAGTTTTAAAATACTGGCTTCATCTGGGCTCCAGATAAGAGGCATTATGTATCAGGGTAAATACAACTAAAGGAATGAATCAAAACATTCTGAATACGCTTATTGAAATTCAAATATGCACCCTTAATTACCAGGCAGCTTACTCAGTTCTGTTTGAAACAAATCTTGCAAAAAGCATTACCAGTAAATCAAAACGATAATGCAGAGGGGTAAGCTTCAACGAAATAAGCCTGCCAAACTGCAGCTCGGTTTAAAAGCCGGTGATGACTCGGTGAGCCACTTGAGATGCTTTGGCAAGCCAAGTCTCTATGGCAAGCAGTTTATGTATAGTATTCTGTATATAAAGTATAACTACAGGTGCTGGAGTAAGATTTTATTCCAACTATTGGCAGTTTTGCAATGTCAAGGTCTATATAGTTTTTAAAATTTAGTATACCCCCTCCCCCCCCACAATAGATCTTAAAATAGGTGCGATCAGTCCTTCTTTCTGCCTCATATCTGTCTTTCTGTCTGCCTCACTCTACCTCTTCAACCATACTGAGTGGTTTCTCTGGATTTGTTTAGCATATACACCAAGGTGCGAAATTCACAGTGGCAGCATTTGTTGTCGTGGCCCATTACAACTGCCCCGATACCCTGTAGAATTTTTAAGTCATCGAAGGCAACCTTTTGCCGTGCCCTTTTCCATAAGTGCAGTCCTATTTGATTAGTGTGTCTAAAAAAGGAAACCCATATTTTCACTTTTTGCAAATGGGAATAGAAATTGTTTACATTAATTCGTAATAAAAACCATTTGACAATCTTTACGAGCGTGGATATTGTACATGTAGTCAGATTGTTGCATACATGAAAGTATTTGATGCAAGAGTTGTCTTCCGTAAGGAAGTATTCGATTTTTATGGAGAGGGGTGTTTCACCGGCACAGTTCTTATCATGATGAATAAAAGCTTATTGTCCACCACTACTATAGT
>JAQQZZ010023852.1:12304-24724 GCA_030265115.1 Mopalia vespertina | reverse complement strand
CCAGAGAGAAGTTTCTTAATAAACCTTAATCTCGAGTTGTGTTATGGGTAACCTATAGACATCTCGAGAAGGTAATGGTTTGGGACGTCATGTGGACTATTTGTATTGATTAATTTTATTAATTTATGTGAATATACTAATTATGAGTTTGCCCTGATCCGATTTAATCACTTATATCTGACTGTCACAAGGTTGGTGGGACATTAAAACCGACGAATCCTCTTGTGTTCTATGAATTCGTGTTAAGGGGAGTTTGTATGAAGAGTAGCCTTGCTGTTTTTACTTAGCACTGGAGGAAAATTAAATTCCCAATAGTATGCAAACACATTCATTTCTGGCTTAGTTATATAGTGTCAATTATTGTTGGAATACATTGCTTTCATATATGTGAAATACCATAATTAAGCAACGCGTATAAAACACCAATCATTAAATCAATCAATCTTATATTTTAGATATCACTTTTTTTTTTGTAGAGAAAGAACATGTTGCTGACTTCCGACGGAATTCCAACCCAGGTCTCTGGCGAACAGGACAAGGTCGCTAACCGACTGAGCTACAAAGGCTAACGGCAGAAAGACCCAGAATTTTCCATCAAAGTAAAGGCGGCAAATATTTATCTAAGGCATCACTTATATATATAATATACATATATTTTGAATGTACGGAAAAATCATTTGATTGCCTTCTAGATTTTACAATAATTCATAATATTTTCCACAGAGCGGTTTTATATTTTAATGATCTGTTGGCTGTGAACTATACTAGATCTTTTATCTTCCAAATATAGTTAACGATGTTGAACCGCCAACCGGTAATGATGTAATATGTAGTTTGTTTTAACTATGATTAAAAGACGACCTCGTCATTAAAAGACAAATGTGCTGGAAATGCAAGCTTCAAAGGCATTAAATACCTCGTCCTATTAACTGATCTCCTAGTGATCTTTAATTAATATCAGCGTGGCCTGCTGAACCCTGCACTATTTTTATCCTATATTTGTAGAAAGAGGAATTCAAGGTGAATGCCGTGTGTTAGTCGAAACAAAGTCATGGAAATAGAGTTATATCACGACAAAGTGTTTAACGGTAATTTAGCAGCCTGTGATTGGAGGGAATTTCAGGTTACTCTCAGAAGCATGGAGCAACACGAAGTCGATGTCTTTGTGGTGTTTGGTTCTGGGTCTCGTTATTGTCATGTCTTGTATAGCCAGTAACGTTAACAGCGGGTTGCTTCACAGATTTGGCCGGCACGCGGTCATATGTATGAAATAACCCCAAGTGTGGCGTAAACCCACATTTAAACAAATAAGAAAGCAATTTGACAGCATGTGATGTAATAACACAATTTCTGGATAACCACTTCTAGTTTTGTGATAGAACACAACGTTTCGATACATATGCCTGTATCGTCATCAGGTGTAAATTGACACAATTTACAGCTGATGACGATACAGGCATATGTATCTAAACGTTGTGTTCTGACACAATTTACCCCTGAAGTGGTTATCCAGAAATTGTATCATTATGTTACCCCGTTTCTAAATGTGGTTCAAAACTTATAGCATGTGAGGTTTTCCTACCAGATATTAACACGTTTGGTTAAACTCGCCACACACTTCCCAGGATAAAGTACATCTGGCGTAAGACCACTGTTCCGTGTTGTCACCTTGGAATATAGTTCTTAATAAATATGGTGTGTTGTCTTGTTTTATTTGTTCCGGTCCTGGAAATGTGTTTTTGGCGGAGTATTTGGTATGGATGTGAAGTAATTGAGTGGAGGTTTCTGATCTGTGTAATATTATAACCTAAATGGGTCACATTTGGTGTATTTATCATCATTTGATGGAGGGGTGATTCGGCTGTTGTTTACATTCTGAAGTAAGCTTTACAACCCCTATCGCATTGCCGGCTCTCTAGCTCAAAATTTCATCGGTCATCAGCTGTCAAGATTTTAACATGGAACTGCAAAAAGACCGATTAAGGTATGTGTTAGGGGTTTTCGCCCAACGAAAGTTTGGGCGGTAGCTGTGGAGACCAACGTTAACATTACGGCCTATGGCAATTAATAGTGGTCTTGCGCCATCTAACTGACAAGAAGACAATAAAGTTGGAACTTTGTTTTACAATGCTGGGGTTCTGCAAGGTGTTTCAGTTGACAAAACCGTCAGGTATTCCGCTTTTAATAATTGTACTATCTCCAACTAACAACAATGTGGAAGATAGTAATCTCTCTCATTGACTTATAAAACTGACCAGTGGTCACTCTGGTCGGCAGTTAACCAATTGAACATGGTAGATTAACTGATGTACCAGAAAACTGTCCCTTATATCAAACTAAACTGCCTCTCAGTCGGCGCTACTCTGGCATTTGTTAATTCAATGGATCGCTTCTGAAATCTGACCACAAGTCAACTCTGGCGGTGTTATGATCAGAGTGACGGCCAGGCCGACAATTTGCACAGAAGGCTGACATAATTGTTTTTCCAGATTCGGGCGGTTGAAGATAGTTCCATGTTGCCTCAGAGCTTAGGGGCGATACTTGAGCCTGTTTGAAACAAATGGCTTTTGAAATCAGACAGAGGAAACAGTTTCAAATCCATTAAGCTTTTTAACCGTTTCACAAAGCTCTCATGTTAATTCCGTTCAACGATATTGCATTTGTTCATGATCAGTCATCCGCCCACTACAAACCATGGTTAACGTAGTGATGCGCGACACCTGGAACCAAACGCTTCCATCGATAAACGTTCTAACACTGATGTTATAACATACAGTTTAATAAAGTACTTGTAAACGTTGTTATTTCTTTAAAGACCGTCTCGTGCAGTTTCGTTTTACGTAGGTGCTTTATTTATTGGTTATTTTTTTCTTCTGTTTTATCGTATTTCTACCTTTATCGTTAGTACACGCATATCGGATATCTTTTGTCTAGCTTCAGAACTCATAAAGCCAAAACTGTGTACACCGTTAAGCCTCCATTAAAACATGTGCTTGTTTGATGCTGCGACGATGAAGGCAATTGGTTTTATGTACTTTAATTGTCGTAATTTGATTTTGCTGAATAACATAAATCCTTGTTTGACTATTCGTGTATGTGTTTCTTTTAGGAAATGTTTGTGTTGATGTTCCATATACTATATGATGGGTTATTTTTTCTAATTCAGTAAACACACAAAATAAATATTCACTTACTATATTGTCTGGTTAACGGACTGGGACATTTTCGATGGCTGTATCGCTGTTACAGGTGAAAGCAACTAAAAGCCATTTTCAATGACTTGTAATGTATACTAGGTTTAAACGCTATGTTGTAAAAATTTAAGTACATTAAAACATATACATAGACTATGACACAATACTATAGTATCAACGTTATAAAAAAAAATGTGTTCCATCGGTAATTTATAGAGAACGGTTATACTAATAAGTATTTCCATCTAGAAAAAACAACAGCGATAAACGATAAATCTTATTCATATGTGAGGGTATTAGAGTGTTAAGTAATATAAAAGCGATTTGTATCCAATTTGTATTCAAAGACTCTGAATAAGAGCAGTATGTCTACCAACCACGTCATGCTGTCTTTACAAAGCGCAGGAGAAACATTATTGTTTAAACATAATAAACCTTCACATTTTATGGGTGTTTTAGTGTGGCTATTTATGGTTGTTGTACATCGCCGAAATGAGTGGAAAAACCTTGAGTCTTGTATAAAACACAAGTCAATAAATCAGTCAACCAATCACTCAGTAGATCGGCCAACCGACCGACCATCCATATCCTACGTCTGTATTCCTAGTAAAGTTTTTTATACAACTTCTTGATAAAAAACTGATAAGCGGCTTATTTGTAAACAAATCCTTAGGAAGGCGTAGTTTGTGTCAGAGGTGCCAGAAGTGGGTCAATGACAGTGAATCAATTATGTCAGGTCTCTTTAGACTGCAATTGTTTAGTATCTAAGGCCGCGGAAAATAAACCTTAAACAAACTCTGGAACCAATCAAAATCTGTAGGACTACTTAGGCTAGAAACTTCTAATAGACGATTTTGATTGGATGTTTAAAATTATTCTGGCAATCCTCGAAAAACGTGCCTTTTTTGTCAGGGGCTATAACGAAAGAATTTATAAACTGCCGCTGATTAGTGAGCGTGGGTTTCCTCAGATTGAACAAATTCTCAAATGCAGATTACTTTCTGATCAAAAGTACATATTTTATTTAAATGTCAAAAGTGAAACAATTGTGTTATTTTAACAATAAGAAAGAAAGATTTGTAAATAGATTAAAGCTTATTTCACAACGCATTTACAATTTTTTGTTATTGTAGATATCGTGAGGTCCAATCTTATTTTACCTGTATGCAACTTATCAAAGGATAAGGTACAAAAAAATTTTATCCTCTCAAAACCACCGACTTCCTATCATAAGTGGGACAACTTAACAGTTCTTTTATTTAACACTCGTCTTCTAAACGTCTGACCATCCAGAAATTTAGAAAACTCTCCTCATGTTGGTTACGTCTTTGAGTGAGGGAACATCCTTCTACCTGACGTCTTGTTTTTCGATCCACGGCCGAAAGTGGATGGATGTACAAATGGCTCGCTTGTATCGACTAGACATTTCTGTTGTTGCTTTTGTTGTACTGCATCGTGGCACAAAAAGTAGGCTAGGGAGTGGATCATCACAGCATTCAATTAAACTGATTCCGAAATACAACAGATAAAAGATATAGCAGCGATTCGATCAGAATGTTATGAGCGGAACAAAATCAATAAACAAAATTGTGAGGATTTCGGTCCCAATCACTGCAACCCAGTCCTTTGAAAAAAAGTAGTCCGTTAACAGTGATGTCAGCTGTATAACTACCCGTAAATTGCACACACTGATAGCATTAATCCCAACATAGACATCCAGGCTTGGCCTTAGAATCAAAGATTCAACCAAAGATGGAACGTTTTGATTTTTCTATTTAAGAATGTCTGTAATACTGGAGTAAATCTTGAATATCAATCGATTCTTAAACTGTTGACAACAAACTATTTGATATTGGTCTGACGTGAATATTTCCATAGCTACTGACATGGCTTTATGCGGCATTTGCTCTTACGGTTGTTTTTCTTCTCTAAATATTCGCTGGAAATTGACCGGGCAGTCTAAACAACTTGTAAACGGATATTGATAGATACTGAAGCGGACTAAACATCAACACAATATCCGATCACTGTGGTCAATAACGGAATCGCGGGGGTTCAATAACGGAATCGCGGGGTTCAATAACGGAATCACGGGATTCAATAACGGGGTCACGAGGTTCAATAACGTGGTCACGAGGGTTAATGCTTTTGGGTTGTTTAGATTGCAGTTTAGCTATTTTGTTTATTTATTAACTCGTTGTCCTGGCCATATATACCATTACTAAAATAGAGTGGATGTCCACATTTGTAATATAGATTTGATAACGTTTATTCCAACTTTCTTGTAATGAACGTTTAATTTGTGCAACTTTAATACTTAGTCCACAAAATCCTCTGAAGTTGGGTACATCGATGTTGATCCCACATCGAATACATAAATTAATTCCTTAATTAAGTAAGTAACTAAATTAATGAATTAAGGACTTAAATTGATTACTTAATAAATAAATTAATGAATTTATTGCGAACTTCAATGTATATGATTAGATTGACAGGTGACCAGGTTTAGAAAGTTTATCATGCAAACAATAGCATCCATTCATGATGTCGTCTTACGTGTACGACATGCCTTGGAAAAGGTGAGTGTTTATGGCGATCGACCATTTCTAGGATTATTGAGGTAATACAGGCCCATAATTGCTTTGACATACCAGACAAACTAAATCAATTATAGAATCGTATACGGATTCGTGTACTTTAAGTTAAACTAATAAAAAAATAATAGAATTAATGAAATAACCATTACTAAATGAAGCCATATGAATTAACAATAAATATTATTTCTGCTATAGGAATGATGTTTTGATAAGACACTGCAATGTATTTAGAAGAAGCCGGACATGGTCACAATGAAGCCATACATCTCTCAGCGATATTCACGTTCTATTTAATGGTTGTGCCTAGGCTAACGAATCCCTTCGCATTGCTTATCACCAAACCATGTCCCGAAAAGCAAATAAATATATTTCGCTTAATATTGTAAAATTCCTGCAAATTGTGGTGATCAGCGTCCGTTTGCACCGATTACCTATACGTGTATTAATTTTGTTTAATGTGGTCAGCCTTCAACGACAGGTGTGTATGATCGCCCTGTATGTATTTTAGCCTGTTTATCATCAACTAAAGTGAACCATTTGCAAATAATGGGATATAGGCGCAATTATTTTTATTATTTACACTTTGTGAAATGTTATTATAACAATGAACAATGTCATACAGTGCAGATATGTGTAGTGCTTCAGAAAATGTATCTATCAAAGCAGAAAAATAAAAATGCGTACTTTCTCGAATGGTTTGGTTGAATTTGTGGGTTACGCCGTGCCTATGGTAATTGCACTTGTATGAAGGCAAGTTAATGTTACTCATAGAAAGAAAAAAAACAATAATGCAAGAAGAAAACACTTCGGTAAGTTCTTTTTACTCTTTCCAAATATCTCGGTATATTTGTACTTATTCATATCGTATTTGATGGCCTAATTATTACATTGACGCCATTGGGGATATTAACGACACTAGTGATATCAACGATACAAGTTATATCGACGACACTACTGATATCAACGACACTAGATATATTGACGACATTGGTGATTTTAAAGACACTAGTGATACTGACGACATTGGTGTTTTTGACGACATTGGTGATATAACCGACACTAGTGATTTCGACGACATTAGTGATATTGACGACATCAGTCACTGTGATAATGACGACATTGGTGAAAACCATACTGACTATATCAACAATGCTGTTGATATATATAAAACCAGATTGGTGATATTAACCACATTTGAAATAATAAAAAAACGCATTAACGATATTAACGACACTGCATATTTACAACATTGGGGATATTAACGACACCGCACATTTACAACATTGGGGATATTAACGACACTGCATATTTACAACATTGGGGATATTAACGACACTGCACATTTACAACATTGGGCATATTAACGACACTGCACATTTACAACATTGGGGATATAAACGACACTGCATATTTGGTGATGATAACCACATGGGTGAGCATTGGGGATAGTAACCACACAGGTGAGCATTGGTGATAGTAACCACATGGGTGAGGATTGGTGATAGTAACCACATTGGTGATCATTGCTGATAGTAACCTCATGGGTGAGCATTGGTGATAGTAACCACACAGGTGAGCATTGGTGATAGTAACCACACAGGTGAGCATTGGTGATAGTAGCCACATGGGTGAGCATTGGTGATGATAACCACATGGGTGAGCATTGGTGATGGTAACCACACAGGTGAGCATTGGTGATAGTTACCACACAGGTGAGCATTGGTGATAGTAACCACATGGTTGAGCATTGGGGATATAAACCACATGGGTGAGCATTGGTGATAGTAACCACACTGACACTTTGCTTCAACTGCGATAAACGCATTAAAGCATCAATAATGATATAACGGACTTATTTGATTCATAGGTGTTATCGTCGTTCTCAATGATATTTCACTTATATGTAGACTTTGAAGATCTGGTGTTTGGAGGAAAACGGAAGGAAACCACGTAAAAATCCCCCCCGCGATGTCGCCATATTTTATACCCGAGTTCAAAAGGAGGCATCGCCCCAGTGAGGGTGGTTCAATTGTTCAATGAGCAAAATCATAGCCTTAGTGAATTACTGGTTTGTTTGAATATTTGTCAAGCCATTAAAGGCTTTATTTTGATTCTTTCGAGTGCTTTATCTGATTATGACTCGTGACAACTTCAAAAGCCACATCGGAGTTTTTACCTCTTTAACAATTACCTGTTTGTTTGTATTATAATCGCTTTATTTTCGTTAAACAGTCTTTGTTTGAAGCAGCAGTACGAGTGTGAAACAATTGATTCAGTAATAAGACAATCACATCCATGCATGCAGTTAGAATCACCTGGTTAATTTGGCTTTTCGTTGACATCAAAGCTTTCAGCGGGCGGTTGTGAGGGAGCTCCCTGGTACCCTGGTGCTTACAGAGCTACGAAGCAAACGAAGTCGACTTGTTTGTGATGTCTTTGTACCGCGCTCTTTGATTATCCTGCCATGTCTTTGTTTTGTTGATACAGGTTGATTTCCCTCCCACATTGGGCTGGTACACAGTCATATCAGTGCAATAACATAAAATATGACGTAAAATCCCAATCAAAAACACGAAACTAACGAACAGTCAAAGCTTTCAGGATAACAACATGGTCCCATACTCCAAATAACCAATCCGTGAAGTTAATGATCGCGTAGTGTGATAAAACCCCTCTCACCTAAATATTTCTTTTTTGATTATAACGTTGGATTTGAAAAGTTATCGATAAATGTTTTGCACTCTTCATTTTATTCCCTACTACCAGAAAGGACACATGTGTAATCGAGTTAAATTATCTTGGCCATTGGTCAACACGTTTACCGTACCTATTTTAGTGGGGAAAGACGGACCTTAACGAACTCTATTCAAAGCACCCTCTTAGATACAGAACCTAGCCTTATAGTGCAAACCAAGATAAAGTTTCTAAAAAATTACTTTCAAATCTTGACAATGGCTGAATACAAACCGAAATATTGAATGACTATAAATGCATGTGGATATTTTAAAAGAGTCTTACGGACGATTGGGTGGGTGATTATTGTTGCCCTGGTGCTCTCTGTGCTACGCATCTGTTTTGGTATATATTTGTATAGGGTTCCGTGATTGTCCTGTGCCGTCTTTGTTAACAGGTTAGCGCATTTGATTATGATTTTTTTTAAAAACGACATAAACAAAACGCGCACAATACATTTAAATTCAAAATAAAAAATCTTAGGATACTGTAGCAACTGGGATTTTGCACTTTTATAAGTCAATACTTCCAACGTAGACTGCGGTAAATTCGCTTACATTGTAACATAATGACTTCAACTTGGCAGAAATTAGCCAAATAACGTGTGTCACATCAACAGAACCAGTTGGCTAACAGCAGTATCTTTATAGTCAATTTTTCTAGTCTACTTACCACTAATTCCAACAAAGAAAATCGCTTCACATTAATTGCTGTATTAGAGTGGATTTAAACTTGAAAAGCAGACTTCTCTGGTACCATGTAAGAGAAATATCCCGATCACAGCATCAATCAAAAAATCAATCAATCAACCAATAAATCAATCAATCAGTTAACAAAACAACCAATCAATCAGCCAATGAGTCAATCAATCAATCTCAAAAGAAACAAAGTGTAGAACTGTAGGATGTTAGGAAATGCCAAGAAAGCTTTGCAACAGAAAGCACTTTATATGATTATCTTCAACATTAACTATTAAAAATTCTCCAACATAACCTAAATGTCAACCTAAGAAGCCATAGAGCAAACAATGTCTGGAATTCCAAAGACAGTCCGAGAGCAGCATACATAAAACAGAATCCCTACACGAAGCATACAGGATTATGTGCTCTGCACATATTAGGAAAGTTCTTTTCCAGGCTATGTTCGGAGGATCAAGAAAACAATTACGTTTAAGTTATGAATATAGAAAGCAGTTAGGTGAGGTCTTTCCCTACTCTTATACCTATATCTAATTAAATATTTAGTTTCGTAATTTTGTTTAGTTCCTTGATGAACTATATAACCCCAGATAAATTCTATTTTTAGCACTTGGGTTTTTAAAGCTATTATAAATGCCTATATATCAACTAGAATTAAATCATTTTTTGGGAGCAGCGTGGGAGTAAGGCAGTGTGAGAGCTTTAGTTCCGTAACGATATGTGATATCACTGTCATTGGTAGTTAAAATTACTTCGTGGTTGAAAGTAGATTGGTCTCAAATCCGCTGATAATTACGTCAGACATTAAGAGCTTTATTAGAAAATGAGTTGACTGTCAGATAAGCGACCCGTCAAATTCAAGTACACTCTTTAAAAAGGAACTAGACAACGAAAAGACATCTAGTATATATGTGCAAATATTCCAATATCCTGAAATATCCCCAACGATTCCCAAGAGACAGTTATTGTTTACATTCCGACAAGTCTCTTTGCCAAAATGGGGTAATTTTAAATAATTGGGTACTAATCCCATAGAAACCACCCACATATTGACCCGGATTGTCCTCTGTTGCACGGATATTAACAGGAAATTTCATCTTAAACATGTTAACGACGTAAGTGTTCTAAAGTTAAAATCGAACATATTCAAGGGACTTGGCGAAGGGTTGGGAGGGAGATTCCCGTTGCTCTGGTGCTCTCACCGCTAAGGGGCAACATGAAGCCGATCTATTTGTGATGTCTTGGTATCACATCCTGTAATTGTCCTGTCTTGTGTGTGTTTGTTGCCAGTGGCGTCGAGGGTGGTTCCCTTGACCCAGTGGATTGCACGCCATGGTGTGAGCGAAATCACCTTAAATACTGCGTTAAACCCCAAATCAAACAAACATGCAGTTTCGTAATTAGCACAGTCTCATGCGGTATATATGGAACAATGGCCATAAATCAGTACACACATGTATTGATAAATCAGAGAAAATAACTAGATGAGCGGCACCTTGGGTATAATCGAGTCCAGGATCGAGTACTGGACCTCCAGTATATCAGTCATAAGGGATGGTTCCGGCAATCGTAGGGGTGGTTAGTAAGGGGTTTCCTCTTGATTTGCACAGTTCTAGTTAAACAGGGTAAGGAATGCCTCGTCATATAAGTAAGTTACCCAGAAGGCTGACGATGAGTATCAAGCAAACAAACAAATTAGTTGAGCTACAATTACCAGTCTTTGAATCCGTGCAGATCTCGTAAAAATAACAGACCAATATTACCGACGTATATGTTAAGTAATTCGGTCGGTCCTAATTAACTGTTCCGAAGAGCTACTTACGACACGCAACTTGTTGTAAAGAAACCGTCTAATTAATTCTTAATCCACATGAAACCCAGATTTGTATCATCGATATCAAAGTTTGGAAATCAATTTTCTTTTCATATTAATATACAAGATGTTCTCAAATATTTAATACCCTTTTCATAAACATTTTTACGACTCGGTGCCGTAACTGGACTAGCCACTGTCATCATCGATGAACTAAAATATAAAACATTAATACAGCACAAAGCTGACTGTATTAGATAATTATATTGGATATCAGGACCTGCCAATAACAAAGGACGTTTGACTTTAAAATGTCGACATGACACGTGTCTGCACTTCAAGCTGGTAAAGGCGACTACATGGAAGCGCTCATTGAATGTGATCTACACAATGATATTTACGTTTGTTTCGGCGCTGATCAATTATTAATCTGTTGGCAATTGGTATTTATTCTGTTTACAATATATTAATTAACAATGACCCTATTTCTTAACTTTGCTTCGCACAGGGTTAAGGAAAAAAATGGTTGATTGTTTGGGTTTGTGAATGAGAGTGAACTAATGAGTGAGTAATTGCGTGAATGAGTGAGGTACTGAGTGTGTGAGTCGGTAAGTGAGTGACTGAGTGTGTGAGTGCATGGGTGAGTGGGTGATTGAGTGAATGAGTGAATGAATGAGTGATTGAATGTGTAAGTGCATGAGTGAGTGAATGAGTGAGTAAGAGAATTATTCCATTGATTTTATTTGATTTTCTTGATTCTTAAAGCCGTTCTGAAGCGTATTTCACTTATATGATGGGGCGTGGTCCAACAGTAGATGTCCACACCGACAGAACCAGGAAATATTTTGCTCGGTAAGAAAATTAATGGTTCGCCACTGCTAAGTGAAAACAGCATGACTACGATCAGTACATACTGTTCATAAACAGATGGCAAAATTGCTGCCTGGGAAGAAAGACTGTACATAACGCTATCCTTTGAGTTTCAATTCTATGGTAAGAACCACATTAAGCATAGGGATGTATACATGTATGGTAAACATTTTGTGCCACTTTGTTTGGGTCTCTATATTTATTTTTGAATGAAATAACCAGGTAAATTATGTACATAAATTGTTTTTTTAGGGAAGAACTGTTTTGTTTACTGATTTCAATATATTTTTACTGAATAATTTTAATTAATCAAGAAGGCAAGATATAAAACAGACATAAACTATTGAATAGATAAAGTGATACATGTTCATACAGTGAGGACAACATTTATAGAAATTCTTTTAGTGGCAATTTCGACACGCTTTATTTTTTTTTATTTTTTTTTTTTTGGGTGGGGGGTTCTTGTTTTTTTTTTGTAGTTGTTTTTTTTTGGTGGGGGGGGGGGGGGGGGGGGG